>JAECUM010094273.1:0-65727 GCA_016617855.1 Megalonaias nervosa | reverse complement strand
AACTAAAAAAAAATGCTTGCAAAACAGCAAGTATAACTTATAAAAAATTACTTGATCAAATTCGATCTTATTTGCGTGGCATAAAATATGATATGGACGATTTAATACGCGAATTCCGCATTATTGATAGTATGTTAACAGATATTCTGCCAATGAGAGTTAGCAAATACGAAAAAGATTATAATAAAAAAGTAGATGTTTAATTAATTTTGTATGGTTTTAGTAATATCGTTATCAAATAATATATCAACCATATTGTCAATAAATGTCATCACATCATCTGCCCAACCCGCTATTCTCATATCGCTTTCAACCGCGAATAACCAAACCGACCCATATTTCGGCGATATATGATAGCTCACATTTTTAATGCAATCGCTTATTATTTTAGGTTTTATACCAGTATATCCTGACGATGCTTTGATCGAGTTAAATCTTTTACAAAATCTGTTTGTTAGATCGAATCCAACATGTCGTACTGAATGACAGAATGACATTATATATATATATATATATTTTATTTGTTTAATATAACATTTTTAACCAATAAGTACTTAGTAGTAGAGAGAATTGATGCATCCTTTCTCAGAGACCCCCGGCCCCAAAGCGTAGTACGTTAACATCTTTGTCAGAAAATGTGTTATTATTTTGAGCTAACAAAGGCTGCTGACAAAAATGTTAACTTATAACGTTTTGGGAGGGCCGGGGGTCTCTGATAAAGGATCATCAATTTCTCTTTACTACTCATGTATACATGTATGTGTGTGTGTGTGTGTATATATATATATATATATATATATATATATATATATATATATATATATATATATATGTAAGAAACTACCTGAGGGTGAATTCGATGTAAATGTATAACGTACATCACTATTGCACCGTTAATATAGCTTATTGTTACCAGCATGCATCGTATTAACAAAGTGTGTATTTCTATCATATTGGCTTTGGAATATCATATATTTCCTCCTTTTTCGTTCTATTTTTCTTTATCAAACCCTAATATATTTCGCATGTTGATATTGCTTATAAATCAGTTTTGGTTTTTTTTCTATTATTTTACATCTTAGTATATTAAAATCTGATTAATTTTTAATCGCATCTTTACGTTATTACAAATTTTAATGGTGTTATTATATAAACTATAATATATACTCATGTTTGTATTACACCAAGCCATCTTTACTATCATAGTACAGAATAACATTATTTGTTTAATGTTTATTAAACTATACTTCTAAGCTTAGCATTGCCAGCTTATAACTTCTGTTAATATCAAACAGGATTGGTATGCTAATATCTACAGTGAAATTTTGAAAGTTTGACTTACGGCATAAGTTGTTTTGTCAGCATTGTTTAGATCCCATTGTTATGTAACGTAGTTATACAATATCACGGTGGGGCCCCGAGTGGCCGAGTGGTCTAAAGCGCTGCTCGTTACGGATCACTGCCATCTCACCTCTGTCTGCGTGGGTTCGAGTCCAGACTCGGCTAACGTGGGTACGTGAGAAAGCCTGCCAGTAGCTTCTCGTGGGTCGGTGGTTCTTCCCGGGGTTTTCCAGGGTTCTTCCTCCACCATTAATACTGGCCGCCATGTATAGCCTATCTTGTGCTGAAAAATGGCGTTAAACCCTATAACAACAACAACAACAACAACAATATCACGGTCTTACTTATTATGTTATCACTGCTCTGTTTATTTAAGATTTCAACAATCTCTTCTCAATAGATATGCTATTTTCCCCCATCATTGTTGCTAGTGCGTAATATTTGCAATGTCTGAACTAATTGGTTTGGGTCCTTATGATACCATATACAACCTACGTTTTAATGCCCTTTGTTCGTAATCCACAGAAGTTATGCAACTTATTTGCAGAGTGTTTGTTGAGAACAAATCATTTTGTCTTTGTTTGCATCTATTGTTAGCAATGGCATACCTAAGTTATATTTACGTATGAAGGTAGTTTATAATGCTGGTCCAATACAATATCATATTGGTATGGAGGGGACTCCATGATAAGTGACAGTGGTAATGCTGGTGGTGGCAATGTTATTAGTGATTTTGTGCAAGTGTTTTATTTAGTTGATCTTCTTTGCGGGTTTATTAGTTTTTGTTCTTTTTTCCCCAAATGTTGTAAGAATTGCATTAGCTAATGGCACTAACATCTCCTGTTGAAATTCTTGTTTGCTTATTTTTATTCTAACGTTTGATCTTAAGCTTTCTTTCCATTTTCAAATCATTCTTCAAGTATCTACTTACGTTCTTGCTTGCTGGAAGCCTTTACAATGCTCGTTATCAATAATAATATAATACGGAACATTTATTTTAGGATAATGTAACATAATGAATCTACAAAAGTGAAATAAACAAATGCAAGATTAGAAAATAAGGTAAGAAAATAATGTAAAATAACATCATTATTATATTTAAGCATGTGACTGATTTTAATCTTATTAACCGCCACTGTAACAATGGTCGAACCATTGTAGTATACACCATTGTAGTATATACCATTGTAGTATATACCACTGTAGTATATACCAGGGTGTTTACTATTGTTTTATCAAAAACAAAGAAACTATGCGGATTTTGTGATGGTTTTTTCCATATATTGCTTTAGGCGTATTATTTCAACATTGCCAGAACATCATGAATATTATATGCATTGCCTGAAACCTTGCAATGTTTATTAGATCTTTAAATGTAAATTTAGCAGATTATAAATTTCTGTATTTACGCACATCATATACGTGTTCTATTTCTTTTTCGTGCTGCATTCTTTTACTCTGATATCAGAATTGTTAGTGCTTATGTTAATATTACCGTTTTTAAAAGTTAATCTGCATCTTTTTCTGACATATTGGAGTATATCTTATATGTTCGAAATCAAGAAATTAACACTTTTATTATCTTAAATGTAGTTCTTTAACACATCTGCCTTGGATCACACTTTTATCTAGCAAGACTTGTAAACAATAAGGCATTATCGATAGATGCCAACATCGTTGTTTTTATGTTAAATTCATGAAATATTTATATCACGTCCTGTAAAACTGCTGACATAATCACAGTGTAACCATGTGCCATTATTATGATGTGCAAACAAATCAAATTATTAGCTTGTCATCGCTGCGCTTAATCTCAGCTCAAGGCTTAGCAACATACGTCAACATACCTCCAATTGGACTGAATAAATACGTATCGATTTTTTATTTAAGTTTTGTTGTTTCCCTCTATGAATGTGTTAGTGTACAAATATAATAATGTGCTATAGTGCTAAATATGTAAACCACCATTAAACAATACTTATTTTGTTCTTGGCACATCTGATCAAGAAATTTTCCTAATATAGCCATAAGGAAAATTTCAGAACTGTTGATACAGGGTTGAAGTATTGACCTGTCATTGGCTGTGCTAAATCAGGTTTAATGTAAAAAGTTCATTACACCCTACTAAATATTATATCGGGCAGATTTTGGGATTTTACTATTAAAAAGATCATCTAGTGAAATCTGACAGTGACTTAGGTATAGAAGATTGGTACTTATGATTTTCATAAGTGTTATAGATCACAGATTAATTTTCGCAAATGAAACAGAAGTTATTAAATAGAATATTTTTATGATAAGCTCTTTATTCTTAGAAATAACTTCAGAACAGTTTAGATACCAAAAAAGGGTTGGTCTTAAATTTGTACGTAATCACACAAGAAATTTTGTTACATCAAATATTAGCTAAATACTTTAATTCTTTGTTAGCTAATTATACACAGTTTTGACGTTTTCTTTGTACGTGCTTGTTAACTCCACTTTACGATACAATCTGTTTCTTTTACCTCTGGCATGTGGATAAGAACATTGGTTTGACTCTATACATATAACTGAGCTGTATAAGAAAGAAGCACGGATGAGTTCTAGACAGGAACTCTGGTAAAAGCAAGTGACCAAATTTATTTTGTCTGCTCAGCTAAAAGAAATAGAAGCCAAACTTGTATATTTAACAAGAATAAAATACGTCGACTGTAAGATTCTATCGATAGTAGAACTCGGATCTCACTGTATAGACATCTGTAGATTTTAGTAGCCTGAATATCTTACACAGCTCAAAACAAACACGAAGGTAATACCGATCCAGGTGTGTTTGTAAAGGAGGCTGGCAGGGCCAACAAGGGGGGGGGACAACCGGGGATATATCCCCGGGGCCGGGGCCCATAAGGAGACCCAGGCCGAACACCACTTTTGAATTTGACAAAAGAAAACTTTTGTTTGAACAAGAACCAGGAGAGGCTCGGGTGTTTCTTACCCCAGGGCTCGTGATCGCTGTCTACGGCCATGGGGACTGGTTGGTATCTTCTTTACCTGATGCACACGTAACTACTGCTTTGTAAGTCTGTTTTCAATACTTGATATCTAGTTTACGGCATTGTTTATCGAGACCACTTCAAAAGGGACGCAACCAATGGTATGCACAGTAAAACGTGGATTATCTGATCTCACTGGGGAACATTGATTTCGTCCAGACAAGTTGATCGTCTGCATGACTGAATTTGGGAAGGAAAGATTTCGGGGCACACGGACAAAGTCCTACGAGCGAATACTGCGTACGGAACTCGACGTTTTATTGTATGCAAACTCTGTGAAACAGGAGGATACTACATAAAATAATACGTACGGTTGAACTTGATCATGTATTCTACTGCCTGTCGAATTGCGGTCTCATTGTCTACAAATTCTCGTATAGCAGCGACAGCAGGACTATCCATTATGTCAGACTCTTTGGGTTTTGACTCCACTCCAATGTCCTGGCAAAACAGATTAGAAACCATGAAACTGTGTATTGTAACTAAAATACAAATTTAACTTCTCTGCATTACTTACACAGACATAGAACCCAGAATCTATAGCATGGGCGCACAACTCAAATACTTACGCGCGCTAAGATTCGACCTTGGTTGGAACTACGCGGGCCACTCAGCAAAAGTTTTGTATCTATAATCAAAGCAGAAATACATATGCGTAAAGTAAGAACAAGGGCCACGGGCCGTGAGCCGCACAAAAAAAATAAAAAAATAAAAAATAAAAATGTGTCGGCGGGCCAGATCGTATGTTGTGCACCCCTAATTTATAGGCTTCCTTACTACCCTCAGTGCAAGCCAGACACAAACGCTTGGTCAAGAAACAAACTCTTCTTATTCTGCAAAATCCTTTTGTCTTTGAACCACAATAACATTCATCTTGACCATGAGACCTAAAAAGGCCCCGTCAATACCTTGAGTGCAAACCCTCCATCAGTATTGTATAGGACACAACTTCCTGCGATAATCCTTTATCCTTTATCTCAGACTGTTCTAAAGTTATGGACAGGACAATAAAGTGTAAAGGAAAACTTAAACCCATGTCTTTTACTATGAAGATTGGACTCACACAGAAGTATATAAAAAATCATCCTTAAAGTTGAAAGGGCTCTCAATTTATCAACCGCAGAGGAACATGTAACGGACAACTTAAAATACTGACCTTGGCCTTGGAGATAGGACCCTCCCCCCTCACCAAATTTGGTACTCAACACCCATTCTAAAAAGTATGTATAGGTATACCATGTTTTACAGTATGATCTCTAATACCTCTAAAATTATAAACAAACATGAAGAGTGTGACAGAAATAAAACTGACACTTTACCATAAATAGAAATAACAATTAATGTTGAGTTAAATAGTATTTTCTTATTTTTGTAAGTTGAATCATCTCTCATACAAAATAAAAACTCGGAATTACAGCGCTTCAATATAGCTAGCACCGATTTCTATGTTAAATTAAGTTTATTCTGACCAGAATGCATGCCACATGTTATGATTTCAGAAAAGTTGAGTTTGATGTGTCATTTTACTTTTACCGATGCCTCCTTTTTTCCTATGTATGTATGTATGTATGTATGTCAGTAGAGAACAGGGAAAGATGGAGAGCATTGGTTGTAAAGTTAACTGTGGTGCCCCAACGACCTCTTTGGGTTAAGGGATTGATGATGATGATGATGATGATGATGATGATGTATGGATGGATGGATGCATGGATGGATGGATGTATGGATGGATGGATGCATGGATGGATGGATGCATGGATGGATGCATGGATGGATGGAGGCATGTATGGATGGATGGATGCATGGATCCATGCATGCATGGCAAGCATTTATCTTTTCAATCCTCTAGATACACGGTATTATTATGGTTTTTATGATGCATTTTGAATTTTCCCAGGAAGAGGGATTATTATGTCTTAAGAATTTTTAAACCAAAAGTAATTTGATCAGAAATCAACTACGTAATTCAGTTCCAAGCACAGGCTTTAACATTAGGTTTGACAATTTCAATAAAGCTGAACATGAAAACTTGTAAATTTTGTATCGTTGCGAACATTCACCGAACGACCTGCCTAAACTTTTGCAACCATACTAACATTAACTTTAAGTGCAGGTCGGGGGAGTGACACAGCTAGTTGACGTGGACTATAGCCTGTACAGTAAATTGTACAAAAGCAGGGGTCTACATTACTACACGTCTAGTCGACCTCGCGCCTGAGTGCAAGACCTATCACGTGAGTTGAGTAGGTCCCTGAGTATTTAAGTATTTTATGTCTTGCATGGTTCAGCTAATTTTGCACATGTAGCTAACATGTCTGGATTCCTTGGTACTTACATCTTTACCCGATGAAGCACCCCGAGAAAATTCTCCACTATGTCTAGCCTGGATTTCCTGGATAAACTCAGCTCCCTTGTTGAGGACAAGATGGGGGCAACTTGGATACCACTTGGCATGTTCAGTCCAAGGCTCATCATCTGATTTCCAGTAGCGGAGACCACCACCACAGTAGTAACATTTTACGGTATCGCCGACACCTGAATTATTATGTAACAAGATCTTAAGTGAGTCATAGTGTCTGTTTAAATACGTATGACAATCTAAAGGGAGCTTAAACCATCACTGTCTTCATAAATAGAAATTAGCCCATTCCAGAATGCAATGAGTAGTCGAATAACAAGCTTGAACAAATGTTAATTAACTGATAAATGACTTCGTGAAATAATGCATATGTGTTTTCTGCGTGAGTTAAAGCTTAAGGTAAATTACAAAATGTTAGATATTGATTGTGAAAAGAATGTATTTCATGCACCTTTTGTTCATAGAAAAATAAAGCAATTAAGGACAATTTTATATCGAACACAAACTGAGGTTAAAGTTTAATAATTGTATGTCCTTACAATGATGAACTATCAGTGTGGAATTACATCAATCATTGTCAAAAATGCATATGCTAAATTAAAATATATTGGTTCAGACTGCACTTTAATATACATAAAATTAATCGGCAGTACCTATATAAAATCTAGCTTCCTTGAACAAACAACTATCAACGTCTAGAGATGTTATGCAAATTTACACTCAGAACATATGTATAGATGAAAACTGACACCGTGAAATAGTGAAAGTCTTGGACAATAAAAATATTAGATCATTTTAAACTACAAAAATACCTCCATAGAAAAATCCGGCTTCAGCAAGATCCTTTGATTTTACTGGGATGTATTTCGGCCATTTTTTGAACGACTCTTTTCGAGTTGAAAGCACGGCATAGTGAGGAAATTCCTTTTTGGCAGGAAGTATCCCAAGCTGATCTGGCTGAATTTTCATGATCTCTGAAATAATTCATCCAAATTCGGTGCACATGATGGACACGGAACACATGATATACGTGTATATTGTGCAACACTGGCAGATGTCTATAGGTTATTATATTTTACGACCTTTAATTTAACAAAATCAGAAGAAATCAGTTTAAGGTTTACTCTGTGAATAAGCTGAATAAATTATCTGTATATCTCAATACTAAAAATTAAACATCAAAAAGAGTCAAAACAGAATGATTCGAGCTGTCTTGTTCTGGAGTTTATCAGTTCTACATAGATTTTAATTTGATGCGTGTCTCCATTCCCCGTATCCGTAGTCTACCAGTGGTAATATATATCTAGAAAAATAAAGTTCAAGTTACTCAGACAGTAGGAATCTGACAGCGATTTTAGCAAAGCGGGTTCATTTGTGACCATGAGAAATAATGATTATGTTTTGCTCTGAATTAGATGACTAATTTTCTAAACAGGTAGAGAAGATAATAAGGTACCATGTATTAACATCTGTGTTTGCTACCGTCTGGTTTTGTTAGGAATTTGAGTAATCCCATATTATGAATAGCACTCTTCTAGACAGTTTAGATTTAGATACAAGGTCAAGATTGTGGGTAGTGCTGGTTGTCAGAACTTGTCGACTTTTGTTATTGTCTTCGCAAGTTTCTTCTCCATCCACTGACCAGACTCCATCAACAAAATGTGTCAACACTTTGAATAACCACCACCATTCTTGTCTGAGGATGAGTCTATATTGAAATATTTTACTTTCGTGGAGTTTCTAATTTGTACATGGTTACACTCTCGAAAAGCAATATACATAATTGATTGATAATGCAATAAAAGTGTGCGCAAGATTGTGTGAGCACGGAACTCAGCAAGCCTATATCGTTATATCTTTCAATATAAAAACATACACAATCGAAGAAGGGACATCTTTGCATATTTGCTACGTAAAGAAGTCATGTAAGCATATCAAGGTCATATTTATTGAAAATATTAAACTATTCTAAATTCATTCTTTTTAGTTTAGACATAGTTTAGTTTCACAATATGATATAATGGGATTGGCCACAAGTTCTAGGAAGATAAATTAGCCCTCTCCCTACATAATGTTTTCAACGTGAAAATAATGACTAATAATGTAAGATGATGATGATGATGATAGAGAGAGAGAGAGAGAGAGAGAGAGAGAGAGAGGTGGATCAATGACATTATTCGCGATTCTGGAATGTTCCTATTTATCATAGATACAGGGGTACAAACATTTACTCCGTCTGAATTGGATGAAATAATGCGTAAAAAAAACATACAGGAACTTGGAGAAATGAATAATTTTAAAAAGTACAAATCGTGAGTTAAATGATAGAGACTCTTCTTGACCAAAATACCGTCCAAGAGAAGCAAACAGCACACTATGTAAGAAACACCAAAATACCGACCAAGAGAAGCAAACAGCACACTATGTAAGAAACACCAAAATACCGTCCAAGAGAAGCAAACAGCACACTATGTAAGAAACACTCTCAACAAAAAGCGATTCATATTCGTGGAACCAAAAGATGATACCATCGCTCAAATGCATGGAATAACAACAGACCAGATGTGAAATTAACAGCAACACATACTCAGACAACAGTGCTGGACTAATCTTTGACGAAACAACCAATGGGAAATTGTGTGATGACAGTATAACACAAATTCAAGAACCAGACTCTATCAAAAGGTGATGACTTAATACATCGAAATGAAACGGGATATACTGGTACATCGAAATGAAACGAGGCATACTGGTACATCGAAATGAAACGAGGCATACTGGTAAAACAACTGTATCAATGTGCTTAAAAGAATGCAAATTTACATCTGAATCAAAAGCAAAGATGAATATCATGCACTGCAATCTCTGTATAACTTGACACCATAAGAAATAAACAGCAGTTAAGAGAAATGATGCAATAGGGTTCTAGGTGTGTCATGAATGTAAACGTCTTCCTAAAACAATAAATTCCATTCCAATTTAGTATCAAACATACAAATTCCTACGGACCATATCATGTAGCAATTTGATTATATGCACTCATTGTACGAAATCAAAATCCAGCCAGTGACAAAATGTTCACTCATTGTACGAAATCAAAATCCAGCCAGTGACAAAATGTTCGCAGTTTCAAAATAAGTCAGATACACTGACTCCTTGGTAACACCTTATATGAGTGACATAGAACAGAAAACAAATAAATACACGAAACAGCTGCCCCGTCGAACAAATCACAATCAATGTTTGACAAACTAAAGTCTACAAACTCCAGTGCTTTACCACGACAGATTAAAACAAAGGTCACATGAGCTGGTAATCACAATGATGTTAATCTTAAGTGAAAATCAATACAGAAGACCCAATTCTAAACAGCCCCCTTTACCTTCAAAAATCCTCCAGACAGGGTCATATTTGTTGGAGGGTATACGCGTGTCAGATCTTGACAATAATGTTAAAAACAGAGACGCAACTATTGATAGTCTTCATGAAAATCTAGGAAGACGAGTAGGCATTTATATCATCCAGCCATTTTGCAGATGATTCTACCCTAAAGGAAGTGTATTCATGCCAGTAGCCACTCATACATAATTTCAACTAATTTCAGAGATTTTCGTCGTAGGTAAAAAAACATAGCTCAAATGATACATTTCATGATGGCGAGAGTACTTTCGGATGTACTCTTCACATGATCGTGATAAATCACATATGCATTTTATCAACGAAAGAGTCTACGTCTTGATCTCATGGAGGTAATCCACACATGCTCAGTAATTCATTTTCCATCTCAATGTACCTTTACCTGGAATGCAACCTTTTATAATGTACAGAATGTGCTACATTCTCTTCTAATCTCGACAACCGCTATTCTACGTCTTTGCCCCTCAGCATCCCGCCTCAGTAATCCTTCTCATGTTATGAATCTGGATTGTCTTGCTAATAAAGCTACATCCAATATTTGTTCCTTTGGTAAGGTTCAGATAATGACAATCTCATTATTAGCTATATCAGCTATGGCAGTAGTAAGGGTAAAGGAGACTTCTGGCTCAGGACCTCTTCCAACCCTCCAAACAAATATAAATTACCATCTCGCAGGCCACCAAACCCCGTCCCCAGAACGACTTTCGTGTTTCAGCTAGGAGATTTCTAGCTCAAATATAATCCAAGACTTTTACCCACCTCCAAACAAATATTTGTCACTGTCAAATTTTCAAACATTAGTTTTTATTGTTCACACAAAATTTCATACCTAGTCACCGAATATAATATCGAGTATAGATCTGTTATCGCGACAGTACCCAAGTCCAAATGTATCTACTCCCTTTTCGCAATAACATTTGTCATCAAAATTGTTCAATCCACGTTTGATAATGACATCTGTTTTCGAGTTTATGATGATTTGTTCGAATAGCCATTGCTCTTATAAAACTAACGCCGCCGTCAAGTGCGTACTTGTAATCATCAAATTTCATAAACTTTTTAACAAAATCGCGAGGCAGACCTTTTGCCTTTTTCGTTATTTTATTACTACCTAGCAATACGGCGTACATTTTACTGCGTAATCCAATAAAGTATTTGATGATGCTCGAGTTCATTTCATCTTTGAACTTACCAATAACCTTTTTATTTATGCCATCATGAAATTTACTGTCACGAGGGTAATCGGAAAGATCAAACAGATGTCGATTATCGTATATATCCTGACAGACGTCCTCACATTCGATTTCATAAACGAGCGAGTCGGTATCAGTAAACAATAGTCTACTTGACGGCCACTGATTTTTAACAAAATTGTAATGAAAATCGTACATGAGCCACTTCGATAAATCTAAGACGGAAGCTCCAACGTAAATCGGCTTATTTAGTTTTAGATTTGTTTTTCTTCTTTGTATCGCGACAAGATTTTCATTAAAAATTTTCATGCTCACAAAATCATCGTCTGACACAAGTTTATTCCGGCGGTAGATATCATTAACTAGCTCGATATTTACTCGTTTTCTAATATTTTCCATCGTCTTACCAAAAACGGAGTTGTTCATAAGCTTAAAGAAGTTTTTTTCAAAATCAGTTTTTGCTACAGCTCTTCTCGAAGTGTTTGAGTTAATATAACCTCTCATCCACGGCGACTGATTAAACTTCAAAACTCTATGAACTTTCCTCAACACAAGACCAGCGTCTATTGCTTGTTTTAAAACTCTGTAATGCAAAACATAATTTTTCTTATCGAGTAAATTTGGTATTAGTTTTTTTACCATAGAATTTTGTCTTGGTGATGTTATTGCTTGTTGTTCTTGAAATAACATACTATAATCTATTACCATTGATTCTGCACAGAAAGGATAATCGTTGTGTAAATTGTGTAGCGAAGTTGGATAATCGAGATCAACTTCAACGAAATACGAAATATCGTCGGGTATCTTTTTTTCTGTCTCCGATAGAAATTGTTCGGATGTAATCCAACGAAACCCACCAAAAGGCATTGGTTCTGCCATAGAATAACCGGACAAATTATTACAATCTAGATAAATTATATACTTCGAAGGAAGCTTAGGGTTGTACTCTTTCAGGTATTTGTTGTTTGCTTCAGAATATTTCTTTGTTATAACGCTAATACCGCCTCTGATACCTTTTTCGATAAAATTAAACATATCAACGTCAGTCAGTAATTCTAACCTTACTTTACTAAACTTTAACAGAACATCCCATGACAGTCGGGGAGCAGAATAATACCAACAAGGATCTAGTCCATAATTGCTGTAGCTTACTCGACGAAAACTTTCAAAAACATCTGCTAGTAGTAACACGTCAGTTTTCAGATACAAATCATGATAACCGCCAAACGTCTTAAAGTCAAATTCTTTCCAAATATCTTGTGCGTACTTATACTTGCTATCAGTTATGTTTTTATTTTTTCGTTGTGAATAAAATTTATCCCTGTCAGGTAAAGACTTTTCATCAAATTTACTCCAATCGTGAAGATACTCGTACGGAAATACTCCTTTTTTAGTCAGTAGATTAAATTTATCTCCAAAACAGTCTCGTAGGTTATCAAACTCGCTATAAACTTTTACCAGCTCATCTAACGATGCTGTGATAAACTGAAAGCTGTCAATAAAACGCAACTTACCTAAAGTAACTGACATATACTTTACAAAATTATTTGGAATGCACTTGATTACGTTATCAAGTTTTAAACGAGATATTATTTCAGGATCACCAAAAGCTTCTACGATAATATGGCTATCATATCCTCGGAAGTTGTGAAGAACAACTGGAATAAAATTTGGAGCGTGAAATTTTAAATTACACTTATCATGAGCCGCTCCACGATATTGTCCGGTCAAATGGCAATGGTCACGTACTTTTTTATTATCAGGTGAGTCAAAAGCTTTTTCACAAATATGGCAAAATTCCGCTTGCCCGTGATCGGATTCTTGTTGAGATGTCAGTTTTATCATTGGAGTTATTCTTTTTAAGCGATTAAATATATCATCAACTTCGCTAATTAACTGCTTGAGAAGCCAAACAGCTGGATATTTACCGCGGTATAATTTGATTGATTTGGATAAACTCGAATCAGCACAGCAAACTATCTTGTACGCCACTCCGCATGGAACATGATTTTGAGTTTTCTTGTACTCGATTGGTCAGGATTATTTTCTACGCCATGTACAGGCTGAAGTAAGCATTCGAAATCAGCGTATATAACGAAAAGAATTTTTAGTTTGTGATTGTGATTGACAAACTGTAACAAACTATTTTCTTTGGACAGCATTGTTATTCGTTGTACGTCACTATAGCACTGCAAATGCTTCTGTAATGTTTCATTGTCTGTACAACAGTGCAAGCAGCGATAACAGAAGAACGTTTTATTGTTTTGTTTACTATACTGTCTGCCAACGAGTCCATTAAAGTTTTTAATCCAAACGTAATGATTCTTATAAAACAGCAAGTTTATTGTCGATTGTGAAACTTTTTCTGAAATATATCTCGGATAGACGTTTTCTTTTTCATCTAGTCTGAAAACATTTATTGAAACATTATTTTGCTTTTCAAACTTTGGTATTTGATTTTCTGCAACTGGAAAGTCGATGCCATTAAAATTTAATTTTGATACGTGACTAAAATACTTGTCAACACGATCAGCATTTTTTTCTGCTGGAAATAGTGCAGAAAGAATAGCCCACTGAAAACATCTGTTATCGACGTTCTTTACGTTTATGCAGCATTTTTTATTTTTTATTTTTTGTGGTAGGTCAGTATACGAACTACCGCGCAATACGTTATATTTTATTGTGTGAAATAAAATTTAAGTAATGATTTCAAACTTCCAACCCGAACCTGATTCGGTAAATTCTTCTATCTTTTTCCAAATTTCCAGGTGTATTTCATCAGCTAACGATGAAAGATCAGTCCCAAGCAAAACACGCCTTGATTTTGCGTTAATGTAAGGGTCTGCGATTTCCTTGTCAGTCGATTTTTCCGTCACAAGTAGCTTTGAAAATATAACGTGGTATTGCATTAATATTCTTAGACCCTTATGTTTTTCAAGTTCACGTTTTACAGTTGGCTCTAGCAAATGATAGAGATTTGTTGCAGTGAAATTTACTAGTACTATTTGTTTATCAAACCGATAACTGTTGTCAAATCCTGTAAAGGCAGTTGCTATTTTTTCAGGTTCTCCCATAAGGCTTTTCTTGGCTATATCGCGTAATTTCAGTATTGTTATATAATAGTGTAATATCATATCTCTAATTAATTGTTCGATCGATAACTCACCGCACGCCAGTTGAAAAATCAATTAGAGATATAAAATCCTTATAGTATAATGACACAAAATCTGACAAGCGCAAACGAGCAAGAGTATTATTACGTTCACCCCAAGTACAACTTGTACGCCGGTAATATGTTAGGGTCGGTGATCATATCAAATACGGACAACAGATTGGTAAAGCAACGCCAGCAGGTCATAAGATAAGCGTTAAAGGTGATCATACTGAACGAATTGAAATGTTTAAGAAAGATTTTATTTACACTTTGCTCTGTGTGACGAAATTCCAGAAGGACAACGTGTATATCGTGTTAACGGCGTGGTCACTGATGACAATATTGAAAACTTATCTTTACAAAACGAATTTCAGCCGCATCCGGTATTTGATTTATACGAGGCAAATGATAAGGGAATTATTCGAAGAAGAAAAACTAAAACAGTTCTTGGTGTTTCGAATAATATGGGGTATCTCATGGTAACTGTCAGAGGAACACTAACCGATCAAGTTGGTTATCTTAGCCATCGTTTTGTTTACGAGACGTTTAACGGACCTATACATGATGGTTTGGTTGTTAATCACATCAATAACGTAAAGACTGACAATCGACTGGAAAATTTAGAACTAGTTACCCAGCAGGAAAATGTGAGAAAAGGACGAGGTGGTAGTGTCAATTTTAGATGTCCAGTAAAACCTGTTGTTTCATTTAATCTCGAAACAGATGAGGAAATCAAATTTAAATCGATTTCAGCTGCGGCAAAACATTTTGATATTAATCCTAGCGCAGTAAAATTTGTTGCCGATGGAATAACAAGATCAGCTTTTTCAAGCGAACACAATGCTTGGATTATCTTTGGATATCATGATTAAATATGTTTGCTAGCTCCTTTTTGGTTAAGCAATGATGACCAAACGCTATAATATCATCTTTATCAAATTTCAGCGTCATTATTGCGCTATCGTTAAGTTTTTTTTTTTTCTGCTGCTGTTACTAGAATCTTATTAGAATCGCCTTGCGTAACAATGACGTCGACAGAATAAGCATTATACCCTAACAGACATTTTCGAACTGCTTCGGTTAGTTCGTTATAATTTAATATATTAACTTTTTGGTGATATTTCATCGCTTGAGATTTCATCTCTGTAGTCATCTTATAACAATAAATTAGATAAAAAATATAATATGGATTTAATGAAAAGACTTGCTGATGTTTACGCCATCGATTGCGAGCGAGATGCTGTCTCAAGAAATTTTACCCACGATTTATCGCGAACGATAAGTCGGTTGGTTATACAGAGAATGACATTTTATTAAACAACGACGACGAACAAAACGAGATTGTAGGCGACAGCGTCGCTGTCGTTGATAAAAAAAGTTACAGCAGACCGACAACTGGACGATATAATGTTAAGTATCACATTGCTAAAAAAATAATGAAATTTAATTTTACTGTTGCCGAACAACAAAAATTTTGGCAGCTTATCAAACCTTTTTTAAACATCAAAATTCCAGATCGACAGAAAAATATAAAATTTGATTTTATATTTATCAAGATTTTTAACTTAATGACGATCTCTGACGATCGCAGACAATATCTAATATCGTTATGCAAACCAGTAAAATGTAAATCTATCGAACGTAAGTACGAGGAAATTTACAGAAACATTATTTCCCTGATTAAATCAGGGTCGATGAAATCGACCGAGTTGGTATCCAACTATTAAATTTATCGCTATACCCGCGCCACTTAACTAAACTTTTGTCGCCGCGTTTCCTAATAACTTTTTCGATAACGAAAACATCTTGTTCAGTTTTTTGTAGTTCTTGTTCTTAAAAACTACCAATGATCGGTTCACCTAATAAATCTTTTAGCGCATATGTTACAGGTATTGTTAAAAGTACTTTATCAACGACAAAGACTTCTTCAGTCCAGTTTGGAGTAAATCCTTTTTCAAATGTTTTTTTCGTCAGAGAAATCCGAACCCGATCACCCACTTTAAATTTATGTCTGCGGTACATGTTTTCATTTGCTAATATTGGATTTTTAATCGCGTCATTTGGTGACATTTTGATAGTTCGATGTTTCGTGTTATTGTATTTGTCAACGATTTGAGAAAGATCATCGATAAACCTGTTTGTGTTTTTAGCTCTCAGATGTTTATGTATCAGCTCGTTTAGTGTGCGATTAAATCGCTCAACGACGACGCTTTTACCATCGTTTCCTGTAACATATTTTTTAATGTTATTTTGTTCTAAAAACTGCTCAAATTTTTTATTGAAAAACTCCACTCCGTGATCAGTCCAGATTCTGTTCGGTTTTCTTTCAGTACTTGTTATTATTTGTTCTAGCGCATCTGTTATCGATGTTCCTGTTTTATCCGAAACAGGTACACTAAAAGCATATTTGCTAAAAACATCTATAACATTAAACAAGTATTTCTTTGGAGCGCCATCAGCGGCAACATTAAACTGAGCAAGATTTGACACATCTACTAAATCTTTCGCCCAGATATCATCAACGGCATTCGCGACAACCTTACGTCGGGGAAACTTTTATTTTTTGGTTTGTGTAGTTGAGACGCTAGCGTCTTCGCTGCAAGATCATCGTATAATTCCTTTCCGAGTCCGAGTTTGTATTTTGCTCTAATAAAACCCTGCACCAGCCTTCTATCAAAACGTTCTCGCATATTTATCGGTTTCATATCGCGAAGTTCGTCTAACATTGCTTCATCGCAACCAGCCTTATCTTGTTCGTTGCCCCTGTAGCAGATATCATGGCGCATTGCTATTGCATCAACTTGATTATAAGGCTCTTGTCCTGGCAGCGGATTATCGTTCTCGTCAAGTCGTTTATCAAGAGGATTATAAGGTCCAGTATATTTATGGCCTGGCAATGTCCAGCCTCCTTTTGGTTTTGGTAATTTGCCAATAATTTTGTGAATGTCAATTCCGCTGCCAATTACCTCACGGCGATTGCATGATTTACAGTATGTGACGATTTTATCTTGTTCGATACAAAGATCTTTATCGCAATCACAATTACATTTCATTTTATTTTATTTTGTTTCATAAAAAATTGTTATAAGAAAGAGAAAATCGATCAATCATCGATCAGAACAATTTTATCCACACCAGATCCTAACGTCTCCGCTACTTGTTTTTTCAGAAACATACTTTTCTTTCTACCACAAACAACACAAATACTTTTTAGCATTATTCTATTATTTTTTGTTTTTTCCGTCGTCTCATCCTTATTTTCTGTTTTAGTTCTACATTTGAGACAGTATGTTGACATTTTTTATATCTACAAGTTTAGATAAAATTATCAGCAATCTCATCGTTTGCGTGAGAAGGTTGCTTATCAAATTGTAAAATAAACTTTAAAAAATCGGAATCCAATCTCCTGACGGCGGAGTTCTTCGAGCTCGGGGACATCTGTCGGACAAACATTACACAATAATAACCACAAGCGGATGTTCCGATCGGCTGTAGTTGATTAGACGAATAATTTATTTTATCAAATTTTTTAAAAATATATTTTTTTATGAGATCGCTCGGAGGAAGTCCGAACGAATCAAAATAACTATTATCATAGACAGCAACCCAGTAAGTGCCGGATCCATCATTGAAGTTTTATATATTTACAATACACGAACCATCTGCTGGTACGTCATCGAGTTCGTCCTTAGAAAATACTCCGCGAAATCCGACAACGTCACTCAATTTTTCAATGATATCAAAATTGCTCAACAGTGATGACTTCGTCACTGGCGTTGTCAAATGCGTCTGGTACCTGGTAAAGTCATTCCACGTCCGATTCCTAGTAGGTTCGGAAGAAGACTTCCTGCTAATCCCGCTAGTAGTGGAGCTATTGGAACAAATCCTCCTTGTTTTGTTCCATTGCGTTTTGTTGTTTTCTTTTTTTTCGACGATTTTGTTTTTCTCGACGACTTTGTCGTTGGCGCTGGCATTTATTTTTTATTGTTACATAAAATTGAGGGACTATGTCACCGGCGATAGATTTGTTTGATTCCACGACCAGAGACACCGTCTCCAGATACCGCTTTTTTCGTTGCGCCAGATACTTCCCCTGACGCAGCTGCTAGTCCAAGTGTTCCTAGTACTGGCAAAATTTTTGGTAATATCACAGAGAGTGCTGGTCCAAAAAATCCGCCTTCGACCGCTATGCGGTTGGACATTGCTGTTACTTGCGAAACAGATAGTTTAAGAACAAACGGTTTTCCTTCGATCGCTTTGCGATTGAGTTTATCGTTTTGTTGCCGCGTTAGCATTAGTTTAACCGCTGTTTTATTTGAAGTCGCGGAGACTTCTGTCGCTGGAGATATCATTAAAGAAACGGAACGGCGTTTAGCAACAGCTGCTGATAATTTTTCAATTTGACCGGATGTTAGGTATATTTCTCGATTTGTGTACTTGGTTTTCATTATTTTATATCTCGTTGTTAGATTAAACTTGTACAGTCATTCTTCCTTTGGAAGCGTCAATTGTCAAAAATCTATCACTGACAACTAGCGCATATACGTTATACTGTTCGGCTGGCTGTACGCCAAGTGTCCAGGTGACCTCAATATCAGCAGTTGATCCGATAGCTCGTTCGGAATGTTTTGATATGTCAAAATAAAAGGTAGGATAGAGCGATCGAAACTCTTCTACTGATATTTGAGATCCACTGTCCGCGTCCTGATATTTTTGCATAGCCTCCATAAGGTACATATACGGCCGAAATATGTTTCTGGTGGCGTCTACAGCAAAATTGCATTCGATTGCACGTTTGGGATATTGTTTAGAATTTACTCTAACAAATATTCGTCTAACGTCAGGGTTATCAAATACGGAGTTGTTCATTTCTTGATCGTTACGACGTGCCTGTCGTTGAAATACAACGAACAAATGTCGAGGTAATTGTTCGCTAGCTGTAGTTGTAACACGCCATGTGTAATCAGTTGCGTTAGGAATTGCTGTTTTATAAATCCTGTTTTGCTGGAAGTATATCTTTTTCGTGTAGGCCGTCAACAATGATTCGAGTTCCATTGTTTTAGCTACAGATGGGACAACGCGTGGCATCCACAGTGCTAATCTTGTAATAGCAAACTGTCCTTCAGCTACTCCAGCAGCGTGCATTATACAATCGTTTTGATCAGCTCGATCTAAAATAAGTGTATGTTTTATTCCTCGAAAAACTTTGTTGTATTCACGGCAAAATCCGAAGATGATACTTAACGGAAGCATCATTGTTATTTGGCGAGATTCTGCAGCAAATGCTTTTTGTTTGGCAAATCCCTCGTTATATTGCTGTCGTCGTATTCTTGTGGCCGCCAATCTTATTGCGGCTCCAATTCCCGCAGCATCATCAGCAGCTGCATCACCGATTAGATTATTGTTATCTGCAGCGGGATTACCAGCACCAGTACGAAACTCACTCGAAACAGCTGTCCCGAATGAGGTATCTTTAGACCACATCATATTTGTGGCCACTGATCTAGAATAATCATCGCTAAGCGAGACGATATTGAGTATTGTACTCGCTATAGGCAAGTGCATTGAAATATCTTCTACGGTCTGACTGGCCAGTTGATATCGTGCACTTTTCAACAAGCTCCAACCATTATTGACAAGCGCAATTTCTGCATCAGCTGCAATATCACCACCTATCGCAGTTAATATTTGGCCATGCACTTCTAACATTGCTTTATACGGCAGTAGAACACGTCCTCGTCGCGTGTATTAAAAGTTCTAACACCGGTTTTATTTGGTTCGTTTGAGTTTTCATCGAGATACTCGACGTATTTGAATTCTGTTACTGCGTCGTCAGTATCGTATTCTTCAGCAAGATCGAGATAATTTTTAGCTGACATTATTTTATAATCGCTACACAAAATTAAAAAGCAGCAGAAGTCATCGGCGCTGTTTTCTTTACAAGTTTACGTACTATTTCTTCACCACGCGGTGATAATAATTTTTTTGTTGTAGCTATCATAGCTCGTTTTGTTTCCGCTGTTGGCTCAATATCTGATAGTGCTCGTTTTATTTCCGATGTGGAAGGTCCTCTAATCTTATCAGCGATTTTTTGTCCTACTGCTGTGCCTGCTGAAGAAGCTGCACCCGTCGCAAAAGCTTTACCTGCGTCAAGTGCAATTGGTGATACTTTACGCGCAATTCCTGGTATATTCTTAGCAATTGCTGTAAAAACGTTTCCCAAAAATCCACCTACGATTTTTCTCCTATAAATTTTTCTTCGTCTCATCTTTGTCTATAAAATGTGGGCTCACAAAATTGACGTCGACAACTACGTCGGCAACTACGTTGTTAATCACGAAGTCGATAGCGAAGCTGTTGCGCGCGCAGGTGTAAATAGTACGTGACAATTTCGTTGTTAAGATCTATTTGTCTACCAGATTGATATGTGAGTTGCGTTATTATACTTGTTATTTGATTTTCAAGATTAATCGGATAATAAATAACTTGGACTAATTTGCATGATAGATCCTGGTGGAACATCTGGTGAAAAACTATATATCGTTTGTCCTCTGCTACCCTGGGCTGAGTAAGATCCAGATGCAATGGAGCAATTGATTAGTATTGTGTTTACGTCAGTTATATTTACTGGCAGTTCACCGTCATATGTAATAGCTTCTTCTTCAAGACTATCATAAGTTTTATGGAGAAATCCTATCAGTGGTGCGATACTTTCTGGTGATCTAAAATCGACTAGCATATTATTTTTTAATGTTATTCTAGCGCGTGATGTGTTATAGTTTGGTGTTAGCTCAAAATTATCAGCTATATCGCCCGCCTTTGTTACCAGCTCCTTTATCGTCTTATTTAAATCAGTTATGTTGTAGGCTCCTTGTGGAATTTTAATTGTTTTAAATATCATCTCTCTCATCACATTTGGAACATACCTAAACTCATCATTTACTCCAGTTTTCACATTAGCCATGGAATTCCATGCTGTACAGGAAATTAGTCCAATCTCATACTGTTTTTCAGGATCAAGTTGTATTGGCGGATTGTAATAAACAGAAAAGTTTGCTCTGTTTCCTGTTGTCTGCGATGAATCAAGTAATAATGTGGTTAACATTATATTAATATTGTTAGATAAGATCGCTATGTTAAATTTCATACTCGTCCGATGCCAATAATCCGCTCGATCTAAGATGATCTAGTATATCAATGATTTCGTTATCGATTTCTGCGCTTTCATTACCAGCCTCTTTGGATGATATCAACAACATAAGTCGATCAACTATTTCTGCGTTTGATGTAAACATTTTAACTCCAGATCCAATGGTTTCCTCTGGTAATGTTTTATCTCGTTTATTTTCATAACTAATAAGCAGTCTTTTAAAATTCCTGCCTTTACCATAACCTCCTGGTTTATTTCGGTATTGATTTGCTGTTTTACCTAAAACCTCAGCAATAATTCCGTCTCTCATTCCATGAAACGCATCACGCATTTCTTCGTTTGTGCTAGCTTCTTTAAGCGCTTCTTCAGCTATTGGAAATCCTCAATTTTACTTATCAAAATTTTCTCCATTTCGTTGTAATCGTCACCACTCCATTCTCGAATATTGTCAAAATCATCAATTTCATTTTTCATCAAATATTTTTTAACAAAATTATTTAATTCGTTTTCAGTTATTTTTTCTCTAGCTTTTTTCTATAACGTGTTATCTGCTCCTCAATAGGAATCATTTCTATGGTAGCTTCAGTTATTCTTTTTTGTCCCTCAGCTAGTTCTTTAGTTTGCTTTGACACATTTTCTATTAACCTCCTTAACCCGGCTGGATTAACCGTCAGTCTTGCTATCGCATGCTGAAGTGCAAGAGGGTTGTTTATTAATATGTCAGGTTCAGCCTGTCGTGCAACAGGATCAGCAATGTGTCTTACAAGTTCTTCTGCAATTTTTTTATTTTCATCTTTCGATCTTTCTCCGAGTAAACCTAACAAACCTTTTTCTTGTAATTTTTTAAGCTCGTCTGCGGATAGTGCAGATATTTCTGGTTGTTTGCCAAGTACTACTTCGGTAACAGGTTTAAAAAGTTTAGCAGCTACTTCCTCTGCTTGAACTTGTCCACATCGAGCTTCTTTCACTTTTTTCTTAAAAGCTGCTCGAGTTTCGATAAATTGTTTTTGTAACTCGATTCTTTGTTGATGTTTGTCCATTATTTTTTATACGCCCTATAAAATTCGCCTATAAAAACGTGTCAATGCAACAACGAAACATCTTAGCCGGATCACGCGCTAGTTTATCAAATAAAAAGAAATTGTATTTGTCTTTGGTTGCTTGATGACATAATTCGATAAATTTATCTTTCGTTACATCACCACATTGTTCGTTTGCAATATTTCTAACATCAACATTGTCCAGTCCGGGAAATAATATAAAACAACCAGTGTTTCGCCTGATAAATCTATCGACGTTGTACAAGCCTTGCGCGAGATGGACCGAATTACATTTTTTATTACGCGATAATGAAAAATAAGATCTGATCTTGTTCATCTCCTCGTTGTTTAGCGGAATATCGTCAAATACAATTATTTTATGCTTAGATGAATCAAGTTGATTAACTGGAATTAGTTCTTCTGGTTGTTTTATTAAAAATATATCATCGCCAGCGTCAAGTTCATCACGAAGTTTATCGTTGTACTCGCTTAATAATTTGTATTTATCCTGTTGCGGGTTAATTGTGTAAATATATACCTTATCATAGTTAAAGTTATTGTTGAGCAAAAGATTTAATAACAGATTTGTTTTACCTGATCCTGTACGACCAACAATAAGATAATGACAATCTGGAAGTTCGTTATTATGTTTATGATTCACCAACAGCTCTGTATCAAAATTTAATATCGATGATTTTGCCCTTGTTTGTTATATAATTTTATGTAATATTAAACTGACTAATATTGACAATTTTATGTAGGACAATAAATAATGACCTATTACACAAAGTTTGGAACATTATTAATGGATTCATCAGCTGAAAGTACAACAATAACAGACAGCAAGATTGATTTATCAGGTTACCTGAAAAAATCTGGTGACACAATGATAGGAAACCTGCTTATGTCAAATCAACGAGCACTAGGTTTAGAAACGGCGTATCCACCAATAAATGTTGTTGATACACAAGCTGTCAGTTATGCACAACTAAAATCTGTTGATGACAACAAGTTGTCGTTCACAGGAGGAACTTTAAGCGGTAATTTAGATATGTCAGAAGAAAAAAATAATAATAAATTTGGAGACCAGGTATCCGCCAGCAAACTTAAATTATACACAAGCGGTAAGATATTCACAGTTGAGGTATGTGGATGATAACAAACTTGATAAAATCGGTGGAACGGTTATAGGTAATATCAACATGTCGGGGAAAAATAATAAATTTGGAGACTGCATATCCGCCAAAAACTTGAATCAAACACAAGCCGCAAGTTATGCGCAGCTAAAATCTGTTGATGATAATAAACTTAACAAAGCCGGCGATACAATGACAGGTAACCTTACGATGAGTAATAACTCAAAAATTACTGGATTACCAACAACCTCGCCACCAGCTAATGATACTGATGCTATCAGTTATAGTCAGTTGAAAGAAGAACTTGCCCCATACTTTAAAAAATCTGGTGGATCAATGTCAGGTAATATAAATATGAGAAGCAACAAAATAACTACGACATATGTTCCAGTTAGTCCTAATGATCTAACAAATAAAGCGTATGTTGACAGTCTGTCTAGTGATACAAAACGAACTAAAAACAATGTTGGGTATATTCCAACACTTTATAAAGCAACTGACAATCGAGCCGGGTTTGAGGTAAGCGCATCTGCATATTATCCTGAAAATTATCCTTATTACGCTTTCTCTGATAGACACGAGTGGACGACCAACGGAGAAGTTGAAAACTTTTGGATTAAAATTAAATGTCCCATTGCAGTTGCTATTTGGCAATTTCATTTGATTTAAATCCTGGTGTTGGTCAAATTTATAATTGGCGATTGGAAGGATCAAACAATGATATCGACTGGACAACATTGTATAGCACAACAGACACTTACATTTCAACAACACAATATTTTACAATCCCGACAGAAAATACTGTTAACAAGTACTTGTATTTTTGAGTTCATGTTTTAGCTGCTGAACGTCCGTTTCCAGGACTGACATCATTTCAAATATATACACTTGATGATCAGGTATGATCTTAACGATTATATCGTCTTGATCAAATTTAATCTTATGCTATAAAATAATGTCAGAACCACCAATTATAACCGTTGCAAGAGAATTTTATGACAATATTTTAAACCCCAACAAAGACGTTGGAGCCGTTGATTCACCAGCAAAATTGATTCAAAATATGAAAAAATTGGCATCGAATCATTAAACAGTCCAACATTGGCAGAAGAAGCAAAAAAGTTTACTCGCGTTATGTATATGCGAGGACCACAACTGAAAAAAGCAATAGAAAATTTTGATATTATAAGCAGATACTGTCATCTTGATGATTGTCTAGAAGAACAAAAACAAGTTGAAACCCTGCTAAAAAAAATATTGCTAGAGTTTAGTTCGTTTAACATAGATTTAATAATTTCAACAGACCTGTTACAAGCACGAGCTTAAGGTGGAAGAACACTGGAAGAAAGACGAATAAACGAAAATCACACTCGTCTTGACAAACTAGCGGAAAATAAAAAAATGAGAATAAGAAGAAACAAAAAGGTATATGATAGTTTTTCAAAATGAGATATTTTTAAGCATCTCGGTATGTACTACCATGACAAAGAAACCTTGGTTAAAATCGTTACTATGATGCCAGACGCAGAGTTAATTATTAAAGTGTACGCAAAGCAATTTTGCCAATGATACGTAAAAAAGACCCAGAGTTTGATCCGATTATTGTTAACAAATCTCTAAAGATAATCGAAACTTTAGACGATGAAATTAGTAAATTTTAGTGATGATGAGCGAGAAAAGTTTTTTGAAGAAGTCAATCAAACAAAGTTGGAAGTAAAGTCTGATTCTTATTATGATATAAGTGAAGAAGACGATGTTCCATTCCCATCATTACAATACTCTAGACAATTGTCATTACGGAATTATTACAACGAAATTAAAACAATACTCACAAAACCATATGAGAAAGTGATGTTAAAAGTAGCTTCTGCTGTTGGTCTTCCTACAATTGAACTAGATCAGCTTAAGAAATTAATGTTGGCAAATTTCGTAGTCGCATATGCAATTATCAGACAACATCTTGTTCTCAAAAATTTCAAGTTAGATCAGTTGAGCTTAGTTTTAGGGTATATCGATGAAACAGAAATCGATTACAGTAATTTTGTGAATAAAACAGATTTGTACGAAAGTGAAGTAGGAAATAGTTTTGATTCATACGCTTGGTTAAAGAAACAATATGTACTAACAGATGAACGATATAAGGATACTTCGTCAGATGTTTATGACAAATATAGAGAGTTTATAGCTGATCCTAAAAATGATAAATTTCATGAGTTTCTTGATTCAATTGCTGGTATCAGAACTTTTGTTTTTGTGTAAAAAAATTGTATAATGAAAAAACATATCATCGATTTCAATCATATTTCAGAAGAAATTCCAAAACAAGATGTTGACGCGATAATGCAATATTACAGATACTATCATAAAAAAAAACTTTGGTGCGTGAAAAAATGTTACAAATACTATACCAAAATACTTCGAGTAATATCATATTTACCACTACTAATGACCAGCTCTGGTATAATTTCAAGAGAAGCATCATTAAATCCGTTTTTGTTAATAATATCAGGCGTTGGTGTTTCTCTTGCAACAGCGTGTAAAAAAATTGAACTTCGACTCGCGACTAAAAAGAAATGCCTGCAAAACAGCAAGTATCACCTTTAAAAAATTACTTGATCAAATACGATCTTCTTTGCGTGGTATAAAATATGATATGGACGATTTAATACGAGAATTTCGTATTATTGACAGTATGTTAACAGATATTCTGCCAATGAGAGTCAGCAGATATGAAAAAGATTATCATAAAAAGTATAGTAATGGTAGGGTATGAAATTTGACAGTGACAAATATTTGTTTGGAGTGTTGGAGAGGTCTTGGATTATATTTGAGCTAGAAATCTCCTAGCTGAAACACGAAAGTCGTTCTGGGGACGGGGTTTGGTGGCCTCCGAGATGGTAATTTATATTTGTTTGGAGGGTTGGAAGAGGCCCTGAGCCAGAAGTCTCCTTTTCCCTTACTACTATGGCTGCATCTAGCATTATCGATATATTTGATCTATGTGAAACATTTTTCGACAATTTTATTGATGATTCGTTTATTACAATTGAAGGTTACGGTTTGGAGACAAAAGACAGTACATCGCGCTGGCAGTGGGTTAGTTTTTATATCTCCAGTCATTTAACGTTGTGACTTAGATCATATCTTGAAAGTGATATCAAAGAATATAAAATGAATGAAGGTTTACTCCTCTATGTCAAAACCATTTTTATTTTGCTCAGTTTGCTGGCCCCATAACTCACCTGCCAATCGGATTGATATATTATATACAGAAATATAACGTGCCACTACCCAGTCGCCTAATATGGAATGGGACAAAATGTGTGTCATTAACGCATATTTGAGTCGTACTAATAAAAGGATTAGAACAAGAACTGGTCATAAGAGGAACCACAACGGGCATTTTACAGGTCTTATGTGAAGCCTCGTGGCGCATTTTACAGGTCTTAAATGAAACATCGTGAGGCATTTACAGGTCTTACATGAAGCCTCGTGGGGCATTTTACAGGTCTTAAATGAAGCCACTTGGGGCATTTACTGGTCTTAAATGAAGCCTCGTGGGGCATTTACAGGTCTTAAATGAAGCCTCGTGTGGCATTTACAGGTCTTAAATGAAGCCTCGTGTGGCAATTACAGGTCTTAAATGAAGCCTCGTGGGGCATTTACTGGTCTTAAATGAAGCTTCGTGTGGCATTTTACAGGTACAGAGAGAGCGACACAGAGACAGAGAGTGTGTAAAAGTAAACCCGCACATGAATCTCTCTCTCTCTCTCTCTCTCTCTCTCTCTCTCTCTCTCTCTCTCTCTCTCATTTGGATTTTAACGCAGCTTTAAGAATTTTTCAGTCATATCACTACGAAGTCTGCAGTGTGGCAATTTATAGTGATGTCTAGCACTATGGCATCATGCCGCAGACATGAAGCATGATGTCCCACCCAGTCACATTATTCTGACACCAGGCCGACCAGTCCTAACACTAACTTCTTAATGCTGAGCGCCTAACGAGGCAGCTGTTACTACCATTTCTATAAGTCTTTGGTATGACTCTGTCGGGGTTCGAACCCGCGACCCCACCCCACCCCCGCATCCGAGGCGGACGCTCTAGCCACTAGGTCACCAGATCGATCTCTCTCTCTCTCTCTCTCTCTCTCTCTCTCTCTCTCTCTCTCTCTCTCTCTCTCTCTCTCTCTCTCTCTCTCTCTCTCTCTCTCTCTCTCATCTTACCAAGCTTGTTAATAAACCAACAGCTTAACTGGGTCAACATCTGCTTTGACGGATCACATTTCTACTATTTACCACAGTCACTATAAAAAAATCATTATACCCTGCTTAGCTTTAAGCGACTATTATCCAGTATGAATATCACGAGATAAATTCCTCAAACAACATCACAATATTCAAGAAAGTATTAGATACAGAATTTTCAATCATTCTTGACAAGGGTGATGGAAATATCTTTGAAATTTATCAATCGATCCGGACGATGACAATGCATTCAAAGTTTGATCTGACGGGTTTTATCCTTCTTAATAAACATACTCCATTTAAATCCCAAACAGATAAGCTACGCACATAACCAAAATAGTACACAACGATAGCTAATATACTGTGTAATCTCTGCCACATATGCGACGTTGGCAAAATAAGACAACATCTCTTATAAGGGAAAGTACGATCATATTTTGTTCTACTTTCCGGCAGAAACGACAGAGTCAGCTCGCTTGGAATCATTTCAAAGATATTAATGCATCAAATTCTTACTTTATCCCTTATGAATTTATTGTAAATAAAGCAAATGTACATAATCAACAAACACTTGCAAATAGGATGAACGCATTGTCTACTGTCTTTTCTAAATTAATCTTAATCAGGATTCAGAAAAAATTCTTGTCAAACTGCGTTCACTAAACTGATAGATAAATGGTCTGTGATATCAACACATGTAAAACCCCCTGGGTTGTCTTTATAGATTTTTAGACTAAATATAATTATTTATTTAAAATATTCATTGGAATTACTAAAGTGCTCATTTACTTTTAAATTAATACATTAATTTGGATTTGTAACTTCATTCAAAGATATTCTGGATTGCATCATTGTGTTATATGAGGACATTCAAGACTATAGGAATTCATTCGGAACATTAAATATTTCTGGACTTTGTGATAGGACATTTAAACTATTTGGGTTTTAATTCACAATACTGGAAGTGTCTCTTGAATTTTCACTTTGTATTATAGAGAAATAAGTAACTTGTTGATTTTTACATAAATTGTTGGTTTCACTTCTTTCTGTACATATTTTCAGACCTAGAGACCAATATCTACTTAAGAAAAGTAGAATTATTATTATTATTATTATTATTATTACATTAATATTACATAGTCAATGGAGCCAATAATAATAATAATAATAATAATATACATATATATATATATATATATATATATATATATATATATATATATATATATATATATATATATATATATATATATATATATATATATATATATATATATATATATATATTACATTTTGTTCCTATCAATGCCGTTAACGGCTACAATACTACATCGATTAAAAGAAGTTCAGAAATTTAAAATAATTTAGGCCGAGGACCTTTAATTGGGGATAGAGAAGTGTTGACTGCAAATCAAAATTTAAAATTTGGCTATTTGTCACACTTTGGAACGTTACAAACAAGGGATATGAGTTACCTATTAGCATTCTGATTACTTTTTTAAAAACTATTTCTGCATTGAAACGTGGACTTTTGACCTGTCAAGCTTGAACTGGTTCGGTAACAGATCTTGCACCCAAACTTCGATAATCACTTAATTTCGGTTGCGTGATGAGGTTTAAAATCTAAAATTTAAAAGTAAACCATTTTTAGAATTAGTTTTATTTAGAGATTTTTTTTCCAAAATGCGTTCTCATTTGTCGTAGAATGTAGCAGGTACTGCATCAGTGACACTGAATATAGATAGAAACAAGTTTTGAAATGCCGTCACTAACGATCAGCACGATTCATGTGCAAAACTAGTTAATACAAGTTAATACTTGAAATCTACATGTCGTTGTTTGGTTTTCGATTCAGGCATTTTTATTGTAACTCTTCATTGCTTACGTAATTGTAGAGACTTCAAACATTTTAAGAACTTTTCTTCATGATGAAAGAGAAAGGATTGGTGGTGGCGGTGGTGTTGGTGTTGGGTGTGTGTGTGTGTGTGTGTGTGTGTGTGTGTGTGTGTGTGTGAGAGAGAGAGAGAGAGAGAGAGAGAGAGAGAGAGAGAGAGAGAGAGAAATTACGCCTATATAGGAAATATAAGTTGTGCATAGTATACATAAGGACATACAGTATAGATTTCCTTAATTGAAAAAGAAAAGTAGTTCATGCGGTGATATCGCATACCATTGTGGCCATATGAGTTTTTCTCGCACTAAATAATCTCAATATCTCATGATGAAGTTTGATAGCAAATTACAATATCGACATACTGCCAATCTTCGAATATAGATGCACCATTTGAAGTCAATGCAGTATTGCTCAAAGCGATAAAATTACTAAGTTGTAAAAACTAGGTGCCCGAACAGTTCTGAAAAACATATATTCACGCCATCTTCTGAGATGCTGTTCGAGTAAAGTCGATTGGTTGTCATTTGGGAACATGTTGCATTGCAAAGAGTTGCATGATGAACAAACAGGAGAGTTTTATTGTACCTGATTATCTATCCTATCTCACCAAACCACTTAAATATTACAAGGCTGTCAGTGGCTCTGTACCTGATTGTCTCTCGTCTCACCAACCACAAATACATGACAAGGCAGTGAATGGCCATGGACGTGATTGTCTCTTGTATCTCACCAAATCACAAATACATGACAAGGCAGTCGGTGATCTTGATCTATTATCTTCCTTAACCATGACCTTCATTCGTTTCCAAACATTATCTTTTTATTCTGCGATCTCGCTCCTCCTATTCAATAGTCCCTCTGTACCAGGTCCATAATAATCAGTGTTGTAATTAGGATTATGAGTTCTAATTGATGTATTATAAAGATTGATGAACATCATATTGAGATTAACTTTTATTGGTAAATATGTTTTCCTTTATATTATTATCATTATTATTATTATTATTATCATTATTATTATTATTATTATTATTATTATTATTATTATCATTATTATTATTATTATTATTATTATCATTATTATTATTATTATTATTATTATTATTATTATTATTATTATTATTATTAAAATATGGGTAACAAATCTGTATGCATTAGCTAATGTACGAAATATCCATAATTTCTTGTGTAATATATACCTGAAAAACACAGAAGTACTTCCTTATAAATATATTCGACTAACTGACTGACTAGTCATTTCCTTACGGTCTCTTAATGGGTCTCTTTGAAAAATATACAATCAATACATGTATATAAACAACATGAAATGAAAGCTGCCTAAATAAAAAATACTTACGATTCATGTGATTTACTTCCTGTCGGATGATACTATCACTGTATCCAAATTGTCCTACAACAACAGCGACACCAAAGCTATGCACTGTGTCAGGTTCGTTAAGTTCCGAGACCTCTCCGATGTCCTCGAAATCAGACGAAAAACTTGTTAGTACGTATTAAAAATAAAATATCACATCACGTTCCTATCAGTCATTCTGTTTCTGTTGACCAGCCCAAATTCAAAACTAGATAAAGAATGGGTTTTACTAAGTTATTAAAGAGTTCAAAAAATATATCAAACGGCCATCGGTACGGAAAGTAAAGATTGCTGTCATCAATCTCAGCATTTGATTATTCTTATTTATTTCATTTATGAAATTGCTAAAATATATAATTATCCATCAACACTGTGTAATTATTTTATTTAAATCACCATTTATTGGCAGATTGAGATGTATATAGGATGTTAAACTAGATTTCATTACTGTGGTCATAATGCCTCAATATGTACTTTATAATACATGTACTCTTCCTACATGGTAATAACATTCTAAATGATGGTATATATGTTTTATCATTTTTCTCTCTGTCATAGTACTATGTTGATAGTTCGTTTTTTATTTATTTATGCGTTCTTCTCTTACTTGCTGGTCAAATGGTTCATTTGTTTCCATTACTTTTATCTCTGTTTCATGATGAAGTGCATCGACTGTCTTTAAACAACAATAGGTTTACCATTTGGTTATATGTTTTTTCTTTTCTCTAGCATAAAGCCTTGAGGAAATAATGTTCACATTTAGTCAATGCAGAATTAGGTGAAAGAATCTTAGTTGGACAACTTTTTTTAAGAAATTTGTAGTTAGTTATTCCTTAATACAATGGGTTTTTTCCAATTTTAAAGTGAAGTCTAATTAGTTTATGTTGGTTATTATCTCCGTTTAAATTCTTTGTATTCGTCCACTGAAGCCGCAGACAAAAGAATTTATTGAGGAGTTTCAAATCCTTCTTTTGGTCAATTATTCTCTGTGTAACAGTATTAATTTTGCATATGCTTGCAAATGTGCTGGTGACGAATAGAAATATGAAATTAATCTATGCAATGTGACACGGAATTAAACCCATGACCTGGGTGAGATACAGTACTCTAATCTGTCTGGTGCAAGCTTGATTGTTTCTTGATGAAGTCCGTTTGATAACTGTGACAGATAATGGGTAAAATGGGTAAAGCTTTGGTTGTTTATTAAGAATGCCTAGGGTTGAAATATTGCAGAAACAACTTCTGTACTTGCTGAAATATTTGTCATAAGTTGAATCTTTGCGGAGATCGGTTTATTAAGGAAAGTGGGAAGAATGTGAATTTTTTTGTAACCCTGGAGTGGTGTGTGTTAATTATGGCGGTTAAATAAACCTAAGATTTTGATTGGACAAGTTAAATCGGGCGTATGTTCATACGAAGTTTCGTGTTTTCTAAATGACTTACGTCGCAAAATTAGTCAGTCTAGATTGGAGATCTTGACTCCGAGGGAGTAGGAAATAGTCTCTCAAAAAATTTTGCAAAAGGGAAGCAACCAAATTTTGAAAGTACAAGATGTAGTCGTCTTAATGTCATGCATTTTTTCTTAGGTACGAGTCTGAAGATAATTGTTTGAATTCATTAATCCTGAATCTTTTATGACACATGTATTTTAAAATTTTCTTACTTTATTTTCTTGATAGGGGTCTTGAGATAGTTGTTTGAATTTATTTTTATATATCATATGAATCATACATGCTAGGAACTGATTTGTAGAATGTTAATTTATGCACTACTTGTTGGCTAGCAAATAATGTAGTTAAGACAAGAAGTGAATTTCGTTTAATTCATTTGTTATACTAAGACGTGAATTCTCTTAACCTACGAATCGGTGTAGTAGCATTGGAGTAACAATGGGGACCATATGGCTATTTATTGTTACTTAAGATTTCAATAAGCAAGTAACATGAATGTTGCAGATGTCATAAAGTTCATTATTCTAATTTCATTAAACCAGTTGACAAATGTCTATTTGACAGTACCACGGCTCCTAATCAAATAATTAAATAGTGTCAACTATAAAAAATGGCAAACAAAACAAAATTAATAATAGTGGATCTGAAGATAATTACATTTCAAAGTTGAAAAGCAACCCCAAGAAAGCAATAAAATCACAGAAACCAAACTTTAAACAGATACCTGTGCAACAAGAAAATACAACTCGAAGTTTTACACTCTAAACAATAATTATACAGTGTACATAACCAACTATAACTCTAAATTGGTATGATTCAATATCCAACGATCGAATTTGCGGGCTTTAGAAACCACAACATATATGTTTTTCTCAGATTAAATAGTTACAAAAATTAATCTAATGGCTATTATTCATGTTTTCTGAAACCTCTGTCTGTTAAATATTTTGGTCATGCTGACTTTGTCTTATACAAGGTTAATGGCCATTGCAATAAGCTACAAAGAGGCACTATAATTGATAACAAATCAGCATTAAAGATTAAGAGGGAAAACTAACGATCTTCATGGTATGTCTGAATTATCTGTTCCCCACCTTAATTAGACAGCGCTTGCATGCTGAAAGATATATCATTAAGAGGGATTGGTAATAGTGGTTTGATATCAATAGAGAAATTAGAGCCTGGGCAAATTACAATACTGTGGCAATCAATAAACACAAACTTAAATAAACACTGTAAAACAATTTTAAGTGATCTAGTAAAAGTAACTACCTCTCATGTCGTAGAAAAACATATTGATGCTCAAACACTTAAAATGTTAAATGATAGTAATTTGAAACACTTTCAAACATTAAGCCAACAAGTACATAATAAATTAACAATTATTGGGTGCACCAGTGGCTGGGGCATGGATGCTGGACCTGAAAGAGCGAAGAAAATACAAGAGCTGCATCATGATAAAAGTTCATATGCAAATTAAATATGTAAACAGACATTTAGCACTTTACTTAATACTACTGAAGCCTTGCAAAATGGAAGAGAATGAGAAGTCTGAATACTCTATATTGCTGTAGTACTTGCAACCTATCCAACAACGGATAAACTCATAGATAGACCCATTTGAGTGCGAAATATAAACAATCTCTGCATGAATATGACACTTTGCAATCCCAGTTTGAACAATAACAGAACGATGAACGATTTTGGTGCCAGTATTTCTAGGCGTAATAACAAGATAATTAATACATGTTTCTGGAATTAAAAATGTTTCTTTTTCTTTTGAAAGCATTAGTGTAGCAATATTACTAGGTCTAACAGCTTCGTACACAGATTTTGAAATTTTCTTTAGAACATTTTAGTATTGAAACTAGAAGTTCATAGTCTGCGTTTATTAATTTAATATTTGTTTTAAACAAATTTCTATACCTTCATTAAGCTAGAAGGAACTGAACTGTAGCTAATGATGGTCGTCTTTGAATTTCATCAACGAACCATCTACAGGCCTTGCTGCGTTTTTCAACTTCGTTATATAATTCTTTTTTATTTTAGTGCAATTTTAATTCGGTGGTAAACAATTGAAGTATTTCATGCAATGCAGGTTTTATTAGCGTATTTATTGATCTGAGAATGATTTAAAACACTATAATGATAACTGTTTCCATCATACAAATTTAACATTTATACAAGGCACTATCTTATTTTCTGCCACATTATCTAGTTGAATGACTCGTACATCTATGCATCCAATGTTATTAAACGGTCAGTGGTATATTCTTATTTGTACCGTTTATCTTGTATTAGTTTTATTATAGATTGCAATGCATGAAAGAAACACTTGTTATTGTATAATGATCCTCTTGTTACAGTATTTGCAAAATTATCTTGTTCTCTGATATGAATATATTGTCCATTCGACATAAATTTGATTTTGTAAAATTAGCTCAATATTTACACCTATTTCAATACATTCCCAACAAAGAAACTTTGTCAAAAGAACTTTTGTTAGCCTGGAATAGTTTCAAATATTTTGATTTCCTATCCTTTTTGTACTCACATTTTCATTATTGTTAGCACTTGTACCAGCCTGTCCCCTCTCTTTAGCCTGAATATCCTCGATGAACTTGAACCCCTTGGTCAGTACAACATGAGGACATGTGGAGTGCATTTTGGCATGCTCAACCCAAGGGTCAGCGTCAAGATTCATGGCGTCGAGACTAACACCACAACAGTAACACAGCGCTTTGTTGCCGACCTCTGATATGAAGTATGTTAAATTATTACTGAGAGCAGGGTTTTTTTTTTCAAGACACACCTAAATATATGCAGAGATTTTTTTACCATTTAAGTTGCCTTGCTGGGCAGAAACTAGTTTTATACTTAAGCCAAATATTTTGAAAATCAGGATTCAAAGTAAAACTGAGAAAATTAATAAATATTTAAAGGCAGAGAGAATATTCCTACCGTAAACCACAAGGTGAATTTCCTCATATTGAACAATTTTAATTGAAGTGTTCCAAGAAACTGATGAAGAAATTTTTACGCGGCACAATGAAACGTCAATAATCCGTCCACCACTAGGACATTTTTTGCCATTTCGTACATATGAACAATTTGTAGATGTTTAATTAATATTGATGCTTGATTAATATTGCACCGGTTCCATGGGAATCAAAATATACAGCAATTGCGGCCGGATTACGATTGTTCCATATGGAATAAAATATGCTACCAGTCTGCAGTGGAGGATTGATTACAAAGATAATTCTTTAGATAAGTTTTTCACGATTTATAAATACAGGTTATTTGAGTTTATGATAACAAAAGAATCGCTATCAAATAATAAGCAGTAAAAACACATAGATCAAACAAATATACTACTGAAGAATTTAGACTCTATAAAAACATTTCATAATAAAAACACAATTTTTATGTCGTTGGTTTGGTTCTTTTACTTTGATTCCATCCATCTACACACATTGTACATAAATATAAAGTAACTAATAGTGCCATCGGGCAACCGCTATAAGGTGACGTCACCCTTGTCAGTCAATCTCAATATGTTATCAGAATGCACATTTCATACAAGGTTTCAGATCAACTTCGGGAAAAGTAGCGTTTTTCAAAATCTGAATAATGAATGTTACCGTTTGATATCCCTTTACGGAACATGCAATCAATTTGTTTTAAATTTCGAATACGTAGGAAATATATGTCCAGCTCATCTCATCTTTGTTTCTGACTATCTGGGAAAATATTTTACTCAGTCCAGTACGCACACTTCTGTGCTAATCAACCGATCACAAAGATTTCTACAAGTCAAAAGCCATGTCACACAGTTCATAGTATGCTTGTACAAGTCTATTAATGATATGTCACTGCCTAAGGAAACAAGAGTACAAATTATCCCATAGTTAATTTCTATCAATGGATTATAGCCTGGTGGATTTTTTTGGTTGGGGGGGGGGGTATATATTTTTCCATGATAATTGTTATCCGATCTTCCAGGATAAACCATTCTCTGAAGTTGGTTTTAAATTGTTTTACCATCGACGTTCAACAATGAAAAATAAAACAAACATCGTATTAAGAAGAAGTTAACTAGCGGATCATTTGCACAAGACAAAATAGTTACCTGAATAAATAAATCCAGCTTCGGCAAGCTTTTCAGCCTGGACCTGGATTATCCTCTGCCACGTTCTGAATGACTCCTTTCTAACTGAAGTAAGTGCAAAGTGAGGAAATAAAGACTTCGCTGGAAGAATTCCATGTCGACTTGACTGTATGTCTCTATACCTTATGTCAACATTTTCTAAAAAGGATGAATTATAAAAACTATTTCAAAACTGGTGATACTTGAGGTAATTGAAGATATGCATTTTCACGTACATAAACATTGTAAAACATCGGTAAAGTTAAAATATTTATCATTTACAGTGCGTGATATCTGAAAATAATCAAGCAAACAAAAATAAAGTAAAACGCAAACAAACAACTATTTTGTTATAATGCTGCAAATATGCCCTCATCTGGCAAGAATGTCTATTACCCAGACCTCAACAAATGTAGTCGATAACCTGTTTAAAAGCTAATGAAAGTCAAAACTAGTGACAAGCAAGGTGTCAATAAATGATGTGTGTCTGTAAAATAGCTCTACGGGCGATAGTAAAGATCTCTTGCACTAGAATACGAGAAAAATCTGAGATTCACCTAAAAGTATTGAGACTATAGTTGGAGGCAGAATTGAAAGAAAGAATGAAATATGATCCTTTGATACAAAATTGTAAAAAAAAAAAAAAAAAAAAAAAACTTGTTATCTTTATAAAATCCTTTGAGAAGTCTCTCAAATTTCTGGACATTCCCAAGTATTTTTTTTCACTGATACAAGAAGGCTCTTTGTGGAGAATTAGAGAGATTAAGATAACTTAATATTAATATTATCCTTTTGCCTGCTTAAAGGTCAGCTAAATATTCATTATTGCCAACCAAACATTACAAATTCCAACATGAGAGTGCAAATTAAGATCTATAGTGAAAACTCGGACAGATGTTCTAAGGCAAGTCAACCTGTGCTATGAGTTCATTCGACTTTTGTGTGTAACGCGTTGAATGAAATTGATTTCAGAAGAAAGAGAACATATGCGTTTTACAGAAAAGATTGCTATATTTTCATAATACTTTGAATCAATCAAATAAAATATGTCTTGTAATTCTCTGACCTTTCAAACTATAGAGGTAACTTATGGATTAGATGACCGCTCAGGTGGCCTAGTGGTTAGAGGGTCCGACTCGGATGCGGGAGGTCGTGGGTTGGATCCCCGGCCGAGTCATACCAAAGACTTATTTAAAAAAAATGTACTAACAGCTGCCTCGCTTGGCGCTTAGCATTAAGAGCTTAGTGTTAGGACTGGTCGGCCTGGTGTCATGATAATGTGATTGGGTGGGACATCATGCTACATGTCAGCGGCATGATGCCCCACTGCTAGAACTCACTATAAACTGCCACACTGCAGACATCGTAGCGATATGACTGAAATTTTTTTAAAGCTACGTTAAAAATCCAAATTACACACACACACACACACACACACACACACACACACACACACTGGATTAGATTATATCTGATATTACGAAGAAAAAAATTGCTCACTCTCACTCTTACTTTTTAATGTGCAAAAATAATTACCCCCAAATCCTAATTCAAACGAATCCCAATTATGCGATTGGGTGATGCCACTCGTTTTCTTCGTTGATTTTTTATCCCCGGAGGAAGACCTCTTGAATTTGTTTTTCTTAGGCATTTCTGATTAATCTCAAGATCTGAAATACATAGAGTGATATAATTTCCTTTTTTAACATGTGAGTTAGTTTCATTTTGAGAATAAAGTGACATGCAGAAAAATATAAATACGAGATTTAATTTTATAAAAAGGGAATAAAAAGTATGTTTTTTTACATCTTTATCTTGCTTTGCTCATCACCTATTGTATAAAGATTTGTACTTCTTATAACTGGGAAAATATCTGTTACTTGACAGCAACATTAAAGATAAAATAGACAAATTATAATATTGCTCTGTGCTCTCAAGGTCATCAGTAGTTGTGGTGAACTATTATAGGATCTTTGGAAATTTAACACCGTGGAGAAGACACTGTATAGTCAAATGAAATTTAACATTTGGAAAGTATGGTATCTATGGTAATGTAACGTTAGGTAAACATTTGGGATGGTATGAGGTCTATGGGAATTTAAAATTAGGATACTAAGGCAACTGAACAGGACGTAAGTCAAAGACTTATATTTACTATCCAATATACCATCATACATACAAATGGGATGGGGATAGCTGGGGGTATACGTATATGTACTATACATCGTATCACATACACACACGGATGGAGTTAAGTCATATCCTTAGATTTCCTAAACGCCATTGTACAAAGAGAAAGGGATCGGATAGCTCACATACTTAAACTTAATATCCAGTTGCCATCACACATACAAAGGATGGCATTTTGCACACTGGGAATCTTGCATGGTCCCTATCGTGGATGACATGGCAGGCATTGTGCACACTGGGAATCTTGCATGGTCCCTATCGTGGATGACATGGCAGGCATTTTGCACACCGGGAATCTTGCATGGTCCCTATCGTGGATGACATGGCAGGCATTTTGCACACCGGGAATCTTGCATGGTCCCTATCGTGGATGACATGGCAAGCAGATCTGGTTCCGTCTTGGAATTTTCTCAAGAATCTTGATGCATCGTCTTCGACTTTTTAATTTAATTCATTGTTGAATCAAGGTCTGTTCAACGAATGTTCTTCATCTCTTCTCTTGCCATAACCGTGTGTTTTAATTTTCTGCGCCTCGTCCTTTCTTTTCCTTGCTGCTTAGAGGATGTTGGAGCAATTGCTTCGGCAGGGGTGTGGTCTGGTTTCATAGACAGACCAAAGAGCTAATTACCCCGGCATCCAGTAACTCTAGTTTAAGATTATGTTTATTGACTATGTTTCCTTTCATACCTGCAAACAAACTTGGAGAAATTGTCTTGGACATAGTTTTGCCATCGAGAAAATCAGTAAGATGAAAAGATGCATGGGAATCCATAACCCATGATTCACAAGCACACGCCTGTTTGTTTTTGATGATTGGGTCGCGAAACTAATGGTATAATAAGCCAAATTACATTGACGAGATGTCGGTCATTAAAATAACATTCTTCACGAATTCTCTTTTCATACACATTAAGTCTGGCATTGACCGCCGTCGTCCTCGCCGCCGAATCTACTGTTATTTTCTTCGGTCTTTATCAAATTCATGAATGCATTTAAACTTGGTGTTGTTGTTTCATCTGAAGCTTTCTTGTGAAAAGTTTGAATAAGTTGCAATAATTGTCCTTACTATTGTGATTTGTCTGCTTCTGACAATTCTAACTGATACATCATATATTGCAATTCTTCTTATAAGTAAGCCGCCTCACTGAGATTAGGATTCGATGGCAAGGGGGGGGGGGTCCGCTGCTCATGCCAAGGGTCGAGTTCCACTCACCATTTGTAAGGTACTATCGTTTATTTTCGCCTATCGCAATACTGATGTCCTTCAAAAATGAGCTGTTCTTTTTACCTCATTTTAAAGAAGACCTGCTATTGCTCCTAGCATGGGAGCATGTACTTTAGCAAACAACGTCCATCAGCATAGGAAGAAACGTCCATCAGCATAGGAAGAAACCCTTGTTTGTGACTGGAATTTACTTTTCACCATGTTTTGTAGAATATGACGATGTCGTCCTATTTGGTCAGAGGAACAGTTCCTTTCAACAAGTTCAACCAATAATCGCATACAGTATCAATAATTACTTAACGAACGTTCTGAATAATCTGTTTTCGCATCAATGCATTCGATACATCGAGAATACAGCTCAATATTTGGCTAAACTAGGGGGATTGAATGTTTTCCCTCTTTTAGAAGACTTATGACGACGAAGATTAAGAGGATGAGACGATGCCACGAGATCTTTGGGGATGATATCTTGTCAAGGTGACTGAAGGTCCACATATCTTCTTTTATATATGATCTTCTGTTCACTTCTTACCTGGACGTCGTACGGACCTTGCTTTGGACACTGGACGAGAAGAAAAATATTTTCATCGGAATAAATCGGTTCTTGATTAGACTTTGCAACACACCTGTTCTGTATTGCACTTTCTTCCTCGGTTGCGCTATTTTTCTTGCAGCGGCGGCAGAAAATGAGGAAGCCAAAGAAGGATGAAGATTAGCTTAGGAAGCAGGTGTCCATCTGGTATGGGCATTTTCAATACAATGTTAGTCACCTTAGTAGTAAGGGAAAAGGCAGATTCTAGCCCAAAGATCTCTTTTCACCCCTCTCTACCCTCCAAACAAATACAAATTACCCCTCTCGAGACCCTAAAATTCCAACCCCCAAACGATTTTTTTTTATTTCTCAAAACCAAAAGGCAGATTCTAGCCCAGATATAATCCTAGACTTTTTACTACTGAAATTTTCAAACATTATTTCTTAAGTTTAGATAAAAATTTATACCATATCATTATCATACTTTTTCTGATAATCTTTTTCATACTTGCTGACTCTCATTGGTAGAATATCTGTTAGCACACTGTCAATAATACGAAACTCACGTATCAAATCGTCCATATCATATTTTATACCCCGTAAGTAAGATCGTATTTGATCAAGTAATTTTTTATAGGTGATACTGGCTGTTATGCAACTATTTTTTTTAGCCGCGAGTCGAGGTTCAATCTTTTTACATGCCGTTCCAAGAGAATCACCAACTCCCGATATTATTAGCAAAAACGGATTTAATGATACTCCACTTGAAATTATACCAGAACTGGTCATTAGCAGTGGCAAATATGATATTATCCGAAGTATTTTGTTATAATACTTATAACATTTTTTCACACACCAAAGTTTTTTTATGATAATATTTGTAGTATTGCATTAGTGCGTCCAGATCTTGTTTTGGAATATCATTTGAAATATGATTGAAATCAACTATACTTTTTTTCATTATAATATTATTTACATAGTCCCCTGGTTTGATTAGGTAATTAATTGCGGTGTTTCAGCCACGAATTTCAGACACCACCAGTATGACGCTGCGGTTAATTTTTTATCAGACGCTACCAGCATAAATGTTTCTTCGGTATCTTTATTTAACACTATAGATACAACTCCAGAGAAAGCATCAGTTGAGTGACGCCATAGATATGTGGTAAATATACTAAATTTTGCACCACTAAACACAGACAGTCTATACACACCAGTGACCTCTGCGGTATGTTTGATAGTGTTATTTTGCGGTGACCATGTTGCTGATCCAGATGCCACTGTGTACACAATATTTTTAATTTGTTTGTGCGGAATTTTAATCAGATTTGTTTTTTCAACGATATTAGGAATCCCACTGACAATATCGTTTAGTTTCGTGTTAATATCAGCGAGTTTAATATCAACAGTTGGTGGACTTCCAAAAAATTCGTTAGTAGTTCTGTTTATGTTTCTACGAAAATTTTAAAACGTGCCCATGTGATTGGTAAAATCAGTTTTGAGTGTGGCCATTTCATTGTTGATCGTTGTTAACGAAGTTGTTATTGGAACTTCATTATCATCGACGTATTTCTTTGTTGCTGCGTCAAAATCTAATTCCGGTGTTCTAAGATTATTGATGCCATTATTGTTCATGTTGAGAAATGCACGCATTATACCGCCGTTGGCTAATACGTACTTTAATTCTTGATCGTCGACGTATTTTTTCGTTGCGGCATCATTATCTGCGGTTGGGTTTCCAAGGTATGTAATCTTGTTTTGGTTCATAATAATGTTACCTGTGAATAAATCACCAGCTTTTTTAACATAATCGTTGACTGACGTACCAGAATCTTGTATCTTACCTTGATTAGTGAAAGTAACAATATTATTAACAACCGCGGTAGGAATTCGCACAAGTACATCTGACAGTTGTACATTACTTGTCTTTAATCGTCCTTGTTTATCCTGGAAAACAACGACTTCATTTTGATCCACACTTGTGACATTTAATAAATTATCAATCTCATTTCTTAGCTGATCAAGAGTTGCGTATCTCGATAAATCACCTTGCTGAGCTTCAGCCGACGAATCTATCAATAATGTTCCAAATTTTGTATAGTAGCTCATTATATCTATCGTCCTACACAAAATTGTCAACAATAGTCGGTTTAATATAACATAAAATTATATAACAACAATGGCAAAGATATTAAATTTTGATACCGAACGATTAATTCATCATAAACATAACAATGAACTTCCAGATTGTCATTATCTTATTGTCGGTCGCACAGGATCAGGTAAAACAAATTTGCTATTAAACCTTTTGCTCAACAATAACTTCAACTATGATAAGGTGTATATTTACACAATTAATCCCCAACAGGACAAATACGAATTACTGAGCGAGTACAACGATAAACTTCGTGATGAACTTAACGCTGGCGATGATATCTTTTTGATAAGACAACCAGAAGAACTAATTCCAGTTAACGAACTTGATTCGTATGAACATAAAATAACTGTATTTGACGATATTCCGTTAAACAATGAGGAGATGAACAAGATTAGATCTTATTTTTCATTATCGCGTAATAAAAGATGTAATTCTGTTTATCTCGCTCAAGGTTTTTATAACGTCGATAGATTTATCAGACGAAATACCGGTTGTTTCATATTATTTCCCGGACTGGATAATGTTGATGTTAGAAATATTGCAAACGAGCAATGCGGTGACGCAACAAAAGATAAATTTATCGAATTATATCACCAAGCAACCAAAGACAAATACAATTTCTTTTTATTTCATAAGCTAGCGCGTGATTCAGCTAAAATGTTTCGTTGTTGCCTGGACACGTTTCTATAATCTAATTTTGTAAAGTGTATATAAAATAATGGACGAGCATCAGCGAAGAATCGAATTGCTAAAAAAGTTTATCGAAACTCGAGCAGCTTGTAAGAAAAAAGTGGAAGAAGCTCGGCGTGGACAAGTTCAAGCAGAAGAAGAAACTGCTAAACTTTTTAAACCTGTTACTGAGGCAGTACTTGGCAAGCAACCAGAAATAGCAACATTGTCTCCGGAAGAACTAGCAAAAATGAAAGAAAAAGGTTTGTTAGGTTTACTTGGAGAAAGATCGAAAGAAGAAACTGTAAAAATTGTAAACGAAATTGTAAGACATATTGCTGATCCTGCTGCACGACAAGCTGAGTTTGACAGGCTAATGAACAATCCTCTTGAACTTCAACATGAAATAACAAGAATGACGGTGAATCCAACTGAGTTAAAAAAGATGATAGAAAAACTGTCAGAGCAAACCGAGGAATTAGCTGAGAAACAAAAAATAATGGCTGAAACTATTGTAGTAAAAATGCCTATCGAAAGACAGGTAATATTTTATAGAAAACAAGCTAGGTTAAAAATAGATGATGGTGAGTATAACGAGTTTATTAGAAAATATGATATCACTGATATTGACAAAATTCGAACTTGGCCAGAAGAAAAATATAATAATTTGATAGAAAAAATAGAAAGAATTATAGAAAATGGTTTACGTGCTGATAAAGCAATTGAAAATCAAGAAGATGAAAAAAAATTTCCAGTATTATTCGATTATATGAGAGACGAAATTATTGCTGAAAATTTTCTTAAAACAGCAGTACAGTACAGAACCAGAAAAGTAGATTATGATAAGAGATGGAATTTTAAAAGACTATTTGATCAGTATGACGATAAACGAGATAAAACATTACCAGAGGTAACCACTGGATCTGGAGTTAAAGTTTTTACATCAAACGCAGAAATAGTCCATCGACTAATGTTGTTGATATCATCCAAAGAAGCTGGTAATGAAAGTACAGAGATCGATAATGAAATTATTGATATACTAGATCATCTAAGATCGAGTGGATTACTAACATCATCCGAGTATGAAATTTTACATAGCGATCTTATCTAAAAATATTAATATAATGTCACTAACATCAACAACATTATTACTTGATTCTTCGCAGACAACAGGAAACAGCGCAAACTTTTCCGTTTATTACAATCTGCCAATACAACTTGATCCTAAAAAACAGTATGAGATTGAACTAATTTCTTGTACTTGTTGGAATTCTATGGCTAACGTAAAAATTGGTGTCAATGATGAGATTGCAATTATTTCAATAAGAGACACGCAATGGAAAACATTTAAAATTCCACAAGGAGCTTATGATATCACTGATCTAAGTAAGACGATAAAAGAGCTTATGCAAAAAGAGAAGATGAAACCTGATAATTTCGAGTTAGCAGCAAATTATAACACGTTACGAGCTAGAATGACAATAAAAAATATGTCAGTTAGTTTTATATCACCAAGAAGTATCGCACCACTGATAGGATTTGAGCAAAAAGCGTATTATTTAAATCCTAATGAACCTATTACGTATGACGGTGAACTGCCGGTAAATATAACTGATGTAAATACAATATTAGTAAACTGCTCTATTGCTTTTGGATCTTACTCAGCCAAGGGTAGTAAAGGACAAACAATTTACAGTTTCTCACCAGATGTTCCACCAGGATCGATCATGCAAATTAATCCACGTCAGATTATCTATTATCCGATTAATCTCGAAAATCAAATAACAAGTATAACAATGCAATTAACCGATCAATCAGGTAGACAAATAGATCTCAACAACGAAATTGTCACGTACTATTTACACTTACGCACTGTAGCATGATCAATTTTGCGAGCTTATATTTTATAGACAAAGATGAGAAGAAGAAAAGTTTATCGAAGAAAAATCGTAGGCGGATTTTTTGGAAACATATTTACTAAAATTATAGAAAATGTCCCAGGAATTGCTCGTAAAGTAGCAGCAATTGCACTTGACGCAGGTAAAGCTTTTGCGACAGGTGCAGCTTCTTCGGCAGGCACTGCAGTAGGACAAAAGATCGCTGATAAGATTAGAGGACCTTCCACATCGGAAATAAAACGAGCAATATCAGATATTGCGCCGACAGCGGAAACAAAACGAGCTATGATAGCTACAACAAATAAATTATTATCACCGCGTGACGAAGAAATAGTACGTAAACTTGCAAAGAAAACAACGTCAATGACACCAGCTGCCTTTTAATTTTGTGTAGCGATTATAAAATAAATGTCAGCTAAAAATTATCTTGATCTTGCCGAAGGATACGATACTGACGACGATGTAACAGAATTAGAATACGTCGAGTATCTCGATGAAAACTCGAACGAACCAAATAAAACCGGTGTTAGAACTTTTAACACAAGAGACGAGGACGTGTTTCTACTGCCGCATAAGGCAATGCTAGAAGTGCGTGGTCAAATATTAACTGCGATAGGTGGTGATATTGCAGATGGTGTAGAAATTGCTCTTGTCAATAACGGTTGGAGCTTATTTAAAAGTGCACGATACCAACTGGCCAATCAAACCGTAGAAGACATTTCGATGCACTTGCCAATAGCGAGTACAATACTAAACATCGTTTCGTTTAGTGATGATTATTCCAGATCAGTGGCCACAAACATGATGTGGTTTAAAGATACCTCATTCGGGACAGCTGTTTCGAGTGAGTTTCGTACTGGTGCTGGTGTTCCTGCTGCAGATAACAATAATCTAATCGCCAATCCCGCTGCTGATGATGCAACCGCAATAGGTAATTCAATAAGATTAGCTGTTACAAATATACGACGACAGCAATATAACGAAAGATTTGCTAAACGAAAAGCATTTGCCGCAGAATCTCGCCAGATAACGATGATGCTACCGTTAAGTACAATCTTCGGATTCTGCCGTGAGTACAACAAAGTTTTTCGAGGAATAAAACATACGCTTATTTTAGATCGAGCGGATCGAAAACGATTGTATAATGCATGCCGATGGAGTGGCTGAAGGACAGTTTGCTATCACACGATTAGCACTGTGGATGCCACGAGTTGTCCCCTCTGTAGCTAAAACTATGGAACTCGAATCATTATTGACCACCTTTACAAAAAAGATACACTTCCAGCAAAACAGGATTTATTAAACAGCAATTCCTAACGCAACTGATTACAACCACGCCCAGCGAACAACTACCTCGACATTTGTTTGTTGTATTTCAACGACAGGCACGTCGTAACGATCAAGAAATGAACAACTCCGTATTTGATAACCCTGACGTTAGACGAATATTTGCTAGAATAAATTCCAGACAATATCCCGAACGTGCAATCGAATGCAATTTTGCCGTAGACGCCACCAGAAACATCTCTTGGCCGTACATGTACCTTATGGAAGCAATACAAAAATATCAGGACGCAGACAGTGGATCTCAAATATCAATAGAAGAGGTTCGATCGCTATACCCTATATTTTACTTTGATATATCAAAACATTCCGAACGAGTTATCGGATCAACTGCTGACATTGAGGTCACCTGGACACTTGGCGCACTGCCAGCCGAACAGTATAACGTATATGCACTAGTTGTCAGTGATAGATTCTTAACGATTGACGCGACCAAAGGAAGAATGACTGTACAAGTTTAATTTAACAACCTTGACATAAAATAATGAAAACCAAGTACACAACTCGAGAAATATACCTAACATCCGGTCAAGTTGAAAAATTATCAGCAGCTGTTGCTAAACGCCGTTCAGTTTCTTTAATGATATCCCCAGCGACAGAAGTCGCTGAGACTTTGAATAAAACAGTGGTTAAAGTAATGCTAACGCAACAACAAATCGACAAACTCGATAAGGGAAAACCCTTTGTCCTTAAACTATCTGTTTCACAAATAACAGCAATGTCAAAACAAGGTGGATTTTTTGGACCGGTACTATCCGTATTAGCTAACACAATACTACCGAAAATTTTGCCAGTACTTAGTACATTAGGACTAGCAGCTGCGTCAGGGGCAGTATCTGGCGCAACGAAAAAAGCAGTTGAAGGTCGTGGAATCAAACAAATCTGTCGTTAGTGACTTTGTCACTCAGTTTTGTGTAACAATATAAAATAAATGCCACAACGAAAAACAAAATCGTCGAAAAAAAGAAAACAAAGCGTCCTCGAGCGACAAAACAAGGAGGATTTCTTCCTTTACTTATGGCGGGATTAGCGGGAAGTCTTCTTCCAAACCTATTAGGTATAGGACGTGGAATGACTCTACCAGGGACCAGACGCTATTGAGCAATTTTGATATCATCGAAAAATTGAATGACGTTGTCGGATTTCGCGGAGTATTTTCTAAGGACGAACTCGATGACGTACCAGCAGGTGGTTCGTGTGTTGTAAATATAGAAAACTTCAATGATGGATCCGGCACTCACTGGGTTGCTGTCCATGGTAATAATTATTTTGATTCGTTTGGACTTCCTCCGAGTGATCTTATAAAAAAATATATTTTTAAAAAATTTAAAAAAATAAATTATTCGTCTAATCAACTACAGCCGATCGGAACATCAGCTTGTGGATATTATTGCATCATGTTTGTCAGACAGATGTCAAAAGATCCTGATCTTTTAAAGTTTATTTTACAATTTGATGAGCAACCTTCTCACGCAAACGATGATATTGCAGTTAATTTTGTAAATCTGTCTAAAGTTTAAATTTTGTGTGGACATACGAGTATAATAATGTCAACATACTGTCTCAAATGTAAAACTAAAACAGAAAATAAGGATGAGACGACGGAAAAAACAAAAAATAATAGAATGATGCTAAAAAGTATTTGTGTTATTTGTGGTAGAAAGAAAAGTATGTTTTTGAAATCGATAACTGGATCTGTAATGTGTCCCGACAGAGTTATCTTGATTGATGATTAATCTTATGAAACATAAAATAAAATGAAATGCAATTGTAATTGTGATAAAGATCTTTGTATCGAACAAGATAAAATCGTCACATACTGTCAATCATGCAATCGCCGTGAGGTAATTGGCAGCGGAATCGACATTTACAAAATTATTGGCAAATTACCAAAACCAAAAGGAGGCTGGACATTGCCAGGTCACAAGTATACTGGACCTTATAATCCTCTTGATAAACAACTTGACGAAAACGATAATCCACTGCCAGGACAAGAGCCTTACAATCAAGTTGATGCAATAGCGATGCGCCATGACATTTGTTATCGTGATCACGAAAACTCGAAATCAGATTGTGATAAAGTAATGTTAGACGAATTACGTGATATGGAGCCTACAAATCTACGAGAACGGTTTGATAGAAGGCTAGTGCAAGGTTTTTTTGGAGCAAAATACAAATTAGGACTTGGGAAAGAATTATATGATGATCTCACAGCCGAACTACACAAACCCCCCCCCCCAAAAAAAAGTTTACGCGACGTAAAGTTGTCGCAAATGCCGTTGACGATATCTGGGCGATAGATTTAGTTGATGTGTCAAATCTGGCTCAGTTTAACGATAACAAAAAATACTTGTTTAATGTTGTAGACGTTTTAAGCAAATACTCGTTTAGTGTACCTGTTTCGGATAAGACAGGAACGTCGATCACAGATGCACTAAAACAGATAATAACAACCGCCGAAAGAAAACCGAATAACATCTGGACCGATCATAGTGCGGAGTTTTTCAATAAAAAGTTCGAACAGTTTCTAGAACAAAATAATATCAAAAAGTATGTTACAGGAAACGAGGAAAAAGTGTTGTCGTTGAAAGATTTAATCGCACGCTAAACGAAAAAATACACAAATATTTGACAGCTAAAAACACTAACAGATATGTCGATGATCTTTCTCAAATCGTGGACGAATATAATAATACGAGACATCGAACCGTCAAAATGTCACCCAATGATGCTATTAAAAATCCGATATTAGCAAATGAAAACATGTACCGCAGACATAAATTTAAAGTGGGTGATAAAGTTAGAATCTCTTTGACTAAAAAAACATTTGAAAAAGGATTTACTCCAAACTGGACCGAAGAAGTGTTTGTGGTTGATAAAGTACTTTTAACAATACCCGTAACATATGCGTTAAAAGATCTGGCAGGGGAGCCGATCGTAGGTAGTTTTTATGAACAAGAACTACAAAAAACTGAACAAGATGTTTTCGTGATCGAAAAAGTGATTAGGAGAAAAGGCAATAAAAGTTTAGTCAAGTGGCGTGGGTATAGCGATAAATTTAATAGTTGGATCCCAACTAAATCGATCCAATAATGTTATTATAAATTTCCTCGTACTTACGTTTGATAGATTTACATTTTCCTGGTTTACATAACGATATTAGATATTGCCTGCGATCGTCAGAGATCGTCATCAAATTAAAAATTTTGACAAATATGAAATCGAATTTTATATTTTTCTGTGGACCTGGAATTTTGATGTTTAAAAAAGGTTTGATAAGCTGCCAAAATATTTGTTGTTCGGCAACAGTAAAATTAAATTTTATTATTTTTTTTAGCAATGTGATACTTAACATTATTTCTTCCAGTTGTTGGTCTGCTATAATTTGATCTGTCAGCGACAGTGACTATTTCATCATCAATAGATTCGTTGTTGTATAAAATATCATCTTCGCTATAACTAGCAGATATGTCTATTATATTGTTAGAGATTGTAATATTGTCTGCGATTGTGTTGTTGGTAATTGTATCTCTAGAGATGAAATCTCTTGCGATTGTATCTTCCGCATATATTTCAGCGAGTCGTTTCATCAAATCCATATTATATAATATACTTTTATCTAATTTGTTGTTATAAGATGACTGACGAGGTAAAATGTCACCAAAAAGTTAACATATTTAATTACAACGAACTAGCCGAAGCGGTAAGAAAATGTCTGTCAGGTTATAGTGCATATTCCGTTGACGTTATTGTTACGCAAGGTGATTCTCATAAAATATTACTAACAGCAGCAGAAAAAAATTAACTTAATGAAAATGCTTTTATAACATTAAAATTTGATCGCGATGATATTATGGCATTTGCCCATCATTGCTTGACTAAAAAGGAGCTATTAATCATCATATCTAAAAACAATCCTGGCATCGTATTCGCTTGAAAAAGCTGATCCTGTTACTTTATCAGCAACAAATTTTACTGCCCTGGGATTTATCTTATAGTGTTTTGCCGCAGATGAAATCGATTTAAATTTGATTTCCTCATCTGTTTCGAGGTTTAACGAAACAACAGGTTTTGCCGGACATCTAAGATTAATACCACCACCTCGTCCTTTTCTCACATTTTCCTGCTGGGTAACTAGCTCCAAATTTTCCAGTCGATTTTCAGTCTTTACTTTATTAATGTGATTAATCAGAAGACCATCGGGTATGGGTCCGTTAAACACCTCGTAAACAAACCTATGCGATTGATAACAAACTCGATCTGTTAGTGTTCCTCTGACACCTACTACGAGATACCCCATGTCATTCATGGTACCAACAACATTTTTAGTTTTTCTATTTCTAATAATACCGCGATCGTTAGCCTCGTATAAATCAAAGACCGGGTGCGGCTGAAACTCGTTTTGTAAAGATAAGTTTTCGATATTGTCATCGCTAATCGAAATATTGACTCGATAGACTCGCTGTCCTTCTGGAATGTCCTCGCAGAACAAAGTATAAATAAAATCTTTTCTAAACATTTCAATTCTCTCGGTATTATCACCTTTGACACTGATCTTATAACCCGCTGGCGTTGCTTCACCCATCGGATGTTTGTACTGGACACGTATCACCGAACCTAATGCATTTCCAGCGTATAGGTTATACTTGTGGTGAACGTAATAATACTCTTGCTCGTTTGCGCTTTTCAGATTTTGTGCCATTATATTATAGTAATTTTTATAACTCTAATTGTTTGTTCAGCTAGCGCGTGGTGAGTTATCGATCGAACAATCAATTAAACATATAATATTACACTATAGTATAGCGATGCTGAAATTGCGAGATATAGCCAAGAAGAGCCTTATGGGAGAACCTGAAAAAAATAGCGACTGCTTTCACAGGATTTGACAACAGTTATCGGTTCGATAAACAAATCGTATTGGTAAATTTTACTGCAACAAATCTTTACCACCTGCTAGAGCCAACTGTAAAACGTGAACTTGAAAAACATAATAGCATAAGGCTATTGGTGCAATATCATATTGTATTTTCAAAGCTCCTTGTGACAGAGGGATCGACTGACAAGGAAATTGCAGACCCTTACATTAATGCAAAATCAAGGCGTGTTTTGCTTGGGACTGATCTTTTGTCACTAGCTAATGAAATACACCAAGAAATTTGGAAAAAAAAATAGAAGAATTTACCGAATTGGGTTCGGGTTGAAAGTTTGAAATGATCAAGGAAATTTTATTTCACACAATAAAATATAACGTATTACGCGGTAGTTCGTATATCGACCTACCACCAAAAATAAAAAATAAAAAATGCTGTGTAAACGTCAAAAACCTCGATAACAGATGTTTCCAGTGGGCTATTCTTTCCGCGCTATTTCCAGCAGAAAAACACGCTGATCGTATTGACAAGTATATTAGTCACGTGTCAAGATTAAATTTTAAAGGCATTGACTTTCCAGTGGCAGAAAATCAAATACCAAGGTTTGAAAAGCAAAATAATGTTTCGATCAACGTTTTCGGACTAGACAAAAAAGAAAACGTCTATCCAAGATATATTTCAGAAAAAGCTTCAGAATCGACAATAAACTTACTGTTTTATAAAAATCATTACGTTTGGATTTAAAACTTTAATGGACTAGTTGGCAAACAGCACAATAAACGAAAGAAAAAAACGTTCTTCTGTTATCGCTGCTTGCATGGTTGTACGGACGACGAAATATTACAAAAGCATTTGCAGTACTGTAGTAACGTACAACGAATAACGATGCCGTCCAAAGAAAATAGCGTGTTACAGTTTGTCAATCACCATCACAAACTAACAATACCTTTTGTCATATACGCTGATTTCGAATGCTTACTTTAGCCTGTACTTGGCGTAGAAAATAATCCCGACAAATCAAGTACAAGGAAAACTCAAAACCATGTTCCGTGCGGAGTAGCGTACAAGATAGTTTGTTGTGCTGATTCGAGATTATCCAAACCAATCAAATTATATCGTGGTAAAAATCCAGCTGTCTGGCTTCTCAAGCAGTTAATTAGCGAAGTTGATCATATATTTAATCGTTTGAAAAGAGTAACTCCAATGATAAAACTGACATCTCAACAAGAATCTGATCACGAACAAGCGAAATGTTGTCATATTTGTGAAAAAACTTTTGACGATAACAAAAAAGTACGTGACCATTGCCATCTCACCGGACAGTACCGTGGAGCGGCTCATGATTAATGTAATTTAAAATTTCATGCTCCAGATTTTATTCCAGTTATTCTTCACAACTTTCGAGGATATGATAGCCACATTATCGTAGAAGCTTTTGGTGATCCTGACGTAAAATCTCGTTTAAAACTCGATAACGTAATCAAATGCATTCCAAATAATTTTGAAAAGTATATGTCAGTTACGCTAGGTAAGTTGCGTTTTATTGACAGCCTGCAGTTTATGGCAGCATTGTTAGATGAGCTAGTAAAAGGTTGTAGTAAGTTTGATAACCTACAAGACTGTTTTGGAGATAAATTTAATCTACTGCCTTAAAAAGGAGTATTTCCGTACGAGTGTCTCGACGATTGGAGTAAATTTGATGAAACCTCGCTACCTGACAAGGACAAATTTTATTCGCAACTTAAAAATGAAAATATAACCGATGACGAGCACAAATATGCACAGGATATCTGGAAAGAATTTGATTGTAAGACGTTTGGTGATTATCATGATTTATATTTGAAAACAGATGTTTTATTGCTGGCGGACGTATTTGAAAGTTTTCGAGAAGTGAGGTATAACAATTATGGACTAGATCCTTGCTGGTATTATTCTGCTCCCGGGCTGTCGTGGGATGCTCTGCTAAAGTTTAGTAAGGTAAAGTTAGGATTACTCACTAACGTTGATATGTTCAATTTTATCGAAAAAGGTATTCGAGGCGGTATTAGCGTGATAACAAAGAAATATGCCGAAGCAAACAACAAATACCTAAAAGAGTATAATCCTAAGCTTCCTTCAAAGTATATAATTTATCTAGATTGTAATAATTTGTCCGGTTATTCTATGGCAGAACCAATGCCTTTTGGTGGATTTCGTTGGATCACGGCTGAGCAATTTCTATCGGAGACAGAAAAAAAGATACCCGACGATGTTTCGTACTTCGTTGAAGTTGATCTCGATTATCCAACTTCGCTACACAATTTACACAACGATTATCCCCTCTGTGCGGAATCGATGGTCATAGATTATAGTATGTTATCTCAGGAACAACAAGCGTTAGCATCACCAAGACAAAATTCTATGGTCAAAAAACTAGTACCAAATTTACTCGATAAGAAAAATTATGTTTTACATTATAAAGTTTTAAAACAAGCAGTAGATGCCGGCCTTGTTTTGAGAAAAGTTCATCGTGTACTAAAATTTAATCAATCACCTTGGATGAAAGGTTATATTAACTCGAATACTTCGAGAAGAGCTGCAGCCAAAACTGATTTTGAGAAAAACTTCTTTAAGCTTATGAACAATTCCGTTTTTGGTAAGACAATGGAAAATATTAGAAAACGCGTAAATATCGAGCTAGTTAATGATATCAATCGCAGAAACAAACTTGTGTCAGACGATGATTTTGTGAGCATGAAAATTTTTAATGAAAATCTTGTCGCAATACAAAGAAGAAAAACAAATCTTAAACTAAACAAGCCGATTTACGTTGGAGCTTCCGTGTTAGATTTATCGAAATGGTTGATGTACGATTTTCATTACAATTTTGTTAAAAATCAATGGCCGTCTAGTAGACTATTGTTTACTGATACCGACTCGCTCGTATATGAAATCGAATGTGAGGATGTCTATCAGGACATGTACGATAATCGATATCTGTTTGATCTTTCCGATTACCCTCGTGACAGTAAATTTCCTGACGACATGAATAAAAAGGTTATTGGTAAGTTCAAAGATGAAATGAACTCGAGAATCATCAAATATTTTATTGGATTACGCAGTAAAATGTACGCAGTATTGTTAGACAATAATAAAATAACGAAAAAAGCAAAAGGTCTGCCTCGCGATTTTGTTAAAAAGTTCATGAAATTTGATGATTACAGGTATGCGCTTGATGGTGGTGTTAGTTTTATAAGAGCAATGGCTATTCGAACGAATCATCATAAACTCGAAACAGATGTCATTATCAAACGCGGTTTAAGTAATTTTGATGACAAACGTTATTGTGAAAATGGAATAGATACATTTGCAGTTGGGTACTGTTTTGATGATAGATCTATACTTGATGTTATATTCGATGACTAAGGTATGTAATTTTGTGTGAACTTAAGGAATAATGTTTGAAAATTTGACAGTAACAAATAGCTACAATAGCAAGATCAAATATCTAATGATAGACGGCAAACAGTTGACAGTTGAAATTAATAATGAAACATCAGGTATATGTTTTAGTGGCACTCGTGACAAGCTAAAACTTTCGCTTATCAGATCTGATGACAGCGAGTATTTCAATTACCTCGAACAATTGAACCAAAAGTTGTTAGCGGAATTTAAAAACTTTCATGATCCGATAAGTCAGCACAAATATACTAAACTTACCATCGATCTCGATCGATCAAAAGTATATTTTATCGACAAAAAATATCCTCTTAACAAACCGCAAATAAAAGATTTGTTCGAATGTCGTCGCTGAGTGAGCGGTAAAGTAAAGTTTAGTCTCTACCATCGCGACGATGAAATATTTCTAATATCAACAGTTGAAACATTGATAATTGGTAATGAAATATAAATAATGTTTGAAAATTTCAGTAGTAAAAAGTCTAGGATTATATCTGGGCTAGAATCTGCCTTTTGGTTTTGAGAAATAAAAAGAAAATCGTTTTGGGGTTGGAATTTTAGGGTCCCGAGAGGGGTAATTTGTATTTGTTTGGAGGGTAGAGAGGGGTGAAGAGAGATCTTTGGGTTAGAATCTGCCTTTTCCCTTACTACTACCTTTCTTCAATGATTCTTCCCTGGCGTCATCAACAACGGAGAAGAAGAGACTGCTGATACCGTCGTGACTGAAGGTCTAGGTTTCCATAAGTAAGCAGTGCCCCCCCCCCCTCTCTCTCTCTCTCTCTCTCTCTCTCTCTCTCTCTCTCTCTCTCTCTCTCTCTCTCTCTCTCTCTCTCTCTGGGATCAAAGACATGCTCTTTAACTTCCTTGACTTCTTTTTTCTTTTCGCTTCTTTGTCTTCTCCGTTGCTTTTTTCCTGACTGCTGTATTGGGATCCCATCGTCGGAGGGAACGAATAATCATTTAGTCATGCCTCCAAGAAATCCACTTTGGCATGGTACGAGCATAATTTGTTTATTGGTCTGTATATCAATCTTTAGATCTGCAAGTTATGTCAGTGTCAGTCCTCAGACAGATTTAGCGGGGCATCGTTTGATGAGGAGTTGATTAGTCCTGATACTAATTAATATGCCATCAAGGTAAACCATCGCAACACTTCTTTGAGATCTGCTTCCAACAAATATGAACGCACTTCTACATCCTTTTCGAACTTGATGTCATACTGTTCGAATCGGTCTAGCTGGAAGAGGTCACGTTGAAAATATCGAAAAATATATTGAAAAGAGTTAGTGAATGTAGTTTTTTCTATTTTGTAAACAGACGAAAGAGAAGAGGACTATGTATAAACCACTGGACCACCCTCTTGACTCCAATCATGAAAAGCCAGTACGAAATCTTAAATAATCAGGTGTACTGTGTTTAACATCGATCAGTAAATGCGCTTGTGACAGACGACCTCTGCCTGAATGGTCGGCTACGTCTAGTCTCCAAGCCTCAAATTCAAAACATCTCTAGTCTCGTAAATTAAAGAGAGTCCGCAGATAAACGAATCCAAGAAATACAGTCACACACACACACACACACACACACACACACACACACGCGCGCGCGCAAGCACGCACACACATCCTTCCCCATGTACATTAATCCAGCTTTAACAATGATTCTGGGACTATAACTGGATTACGCCACTACTGCTGGCGTTGATTACATACGTACAGCTGGGAACATGAATATTCGGTTGTAATGATGAAGTAACACTGGATGGTACAATTCCGTAGGTAGAAGAACTTTGCGTTTGATTAGATGTTCGCATTGTTGACTGTGTTCCAAGTCAACATGTTCAGGGTGTCCCGTATTCGTGCTCCAACAATTTCTACCAACAACGAATACTCAACAAATGATCCCTCCCTTCTTGAATGTGTTACGGTGTATTGGATAGTACGTCTAAGTATTATAGTTACGCCCTGTCATTTATACTGGATGGTAAGTATATGAGCATCCCTTGCTCGCTATGTATGTGCTATGTTGTATTGGATAGTAAGTATATATGCTTCCCCGTGTTCAATTCCCATATGGCCCATAGTGACTTCATAATGTTACATTCCCATAGACCCAGTACCATCCCAATGTTTTGCCGTTAATTTAAATTTCTACAGACCGCATATCGTCCAAATTTTAGTCGTAATGTTACATTCTCATTGACTCCAGATTGTGAGTAGTATAGTGGGTTACCGTAGCCTCAATGGGAATTAGCATTACAGACCCCCCCTGGGCCAGTATAGCCTCAAGAAAGTAGGTCAACACCCTGGGCCAGTATAGCCTCAAGAAAGTAGGTCAACACCCTGGGCCAGTATAGCCTCAAGAAAGTAGGTCAACACCCTGGGCCAGTATAGCCTCAAGAAATAAAATCTCACCCTGGGCCAGTATAGCCTCAAGAAATAAAATCTCACCCTGGGCCAGTATAGCCTCAATGGAAAAATGGGGTAGAGGGACTAGAACACCCTGGACCAGTATAGCGTCAATGGAAAAATGGGGTAGAGGGACTAGAACACCCTGGGTCTGTATAGCGTCAATGGAAATTTGGTAGAGCGGCTACTAGGAGACTGTGGGTTTGTAGAGCGATAAGCGCCAGGTGGCATGACGTCATACTGGTAACAATGTAGCAAAAAGAGAAGTACTGTGACGTCAGGCTACCTGAGAGAGGGGTATAGACAAACACGAATCAAGAGCGTTCGTGTTTTTTTAGTAGAGGAAGGGTTTTATATATATATTCGTTTAGGGTGGAGATAAAATGAAAATTAAGATCTTTTCGAGGCATTGGAAGTGGCCCTGAAAAGGGCCGTTGTTTGTTATGTGATGTTAACACCATTCTGCTAACATACAGGACATCGCATAGGTCTTCTTATCTTCCTCAAATTTCTCAAAGTTTGTCTTAAACTGTGTCTCACTTCTGGTCCGTAGATGAGAGTCCGCTTAAGACAGCCTTGTCTTTCCACATAACATCTTCTTTTCCAAAGAGTGGCACCGGTGATCCGGATGACAGTCCATTTTGTTTTCACATACATGGGTAAGTCTGTACGGAACAGCATTGAGGATACCAAAGTAGAGGATTCTACGTCGATCAACATCTTCTCTGTGACGAGAACAGGTGAAGGGAATGAAGTGAACCGCGTTTATTTATAGTGGAAGACCGGATCGAAACGGATTGAAAGGGTTCACCAATCCCAACACGCGTTACAAAATTCAGTCACTTCGCGGAGTCTGTCTTCCAATCCGAAGAGAGCTACCTGTGACGTCACATTTCCTATATAGGCACACTAGCGTCTGTGCGCAGTGAATCGATGCGGTAGTGTTTTGTGAAACATGACGGAACCTAAGAAGACAATGAATTGGGGTGCACCGGCTGTGGAGACGAGAAGTAATGGTACAGCAGCAGCTACCAAAGTGAACACAGTGCTACTTCCCGAAGAGGTTGATTTCAACTGGGATTTAGTGGATTTTTTATCTTCTTCCCAAGAATTTGTTCCGGTACCAGTACCTTCGCCACTTTCTCCTTCATTACCACGTGTCGACGATTTTAAACAAAGACAGAGAGAAGAATTGGAGAAATTTTTACAGCAGCAGAAAGAAGCAGAGCAAGCATTTCTTCTTGAACAGAAACAGCGAGAAGAAGAAGAAGAGGCAAGAAGGAAACGACAGGAAGAAGAAGAAGCAGAGAAGAAACAAAGTCTAGGAGAGAAGGAGAACAGCGAAAGTCAAACGGTCACGGTACTCTTGGACATTTTGGCCGAGTTAAGAAGTCTGAAACAAATGTATCAGACTTCTTTATTACGACCCAAGAGAAAAAGACCTTCCCGAGCCAAACAACCTAACCCTGTGACTACACCAGAGATACCACCCCTAGTGATATCTACTAGATCATTGACAGGAGCAAGTCCACAAGTAGGCCTTGGCCGTGGCAAAGGCTTAAGACAGTTAAAGCGAATTGATTCTCGTTCCTGAGTTTGTTCTAAGGAAAAAAACAAACACTCAACAGTCCTTTTCAGGGCTACCCAATACTCTCGAAAAGAGTGACTATTCATTTTGCCAAAATCAATTAAAACTCAAAATCCCTTCTTTAACCCTATGATGTACGTGTTGTGAGTGTATGAGTGTAGGTCCTTATTATTTCTAAATAATGAAAACCAAGAGACACTTACGTTTTTTTCAGTTTGGTCTATTCTGTTACAAATTTTTTACAATTCAATATCACAACATAACACAACACAACACTTTTTAAAAAGTTCATAGATTTCTTCTGTCTCTTTTTTCTTTCACTCTCTCTGTTTTTTCAATTTCTTCACTTTTACACTTTTTTCCTCTTCTTCCTCTTCTTCTTCCTCACATTTTTCTCGTCTTCTTTTCTTTTCTGTCTTCTCTTTCTGAACGTGTCTGGGTTCTTTTGTCTACCTCTGTTTCTTCTTCCTCCTTCTCCTGCTCCTGTTGTTTCTTAGGGCACTCTGAAGACCAATGTCCTTTCTCTTGACAATGATAACAGGTATCTTGACTTTTGTTTCTTTTGACACTGGCCTTGCTTCTTTGACGGTCTGGACATTCTGTAGCCCAATGCCCTTTCTTTTGACAGATATAGCAAGTATCTTGACTTTTATCTCGAAAGGAAGGAGAGTAGTCCGTCGGCTTGTCTGAAGAAAACTTTCTTATCACACCTCGCAATGCTCTAATCAGAAGTTCGATCTGTGTGGGTTCTTCCATTGTGCTGGTCGGCTGAGAGCGAAATGAATACTGAGAGGGGAGTCACTAGCCCTTTATATATGCCCTGGTCTGACATAGATATATAGGGGTTCATGGTGTTTCACAGGTAGTCATTTGACTTTTTGCCGTCAAGATGAAACGATCGCATCATTTTGAAAAGAAAGAAGAAGAAAGTAAGAGGTAGAAACGTGATTTATCGCCTCGCACAGTAGCTGAAGTCTTGGCACAAATTCATGCCAGCGGTTTTGAAGATGAGATGAGTGAACCAGAATCGAAGCCTAAAGAGTCTACACCAAATCAAAGTCCATTACCACCCGTAAACCCTGAAAAGTACTACCATATTCGGGAGACGGACAAACGCTCTTCCAGAAAATTTAGAACCACAGCCTACACGTACGCAGTGAAATTTAAAGATTTCAAGTCTGACGTACCCTTGGAAAAAGCAGAAGGGTTCATCACCGATGTGTGGGATTCTTTGTTAACCACACTAAAACGGCAATGTCGAGCCAAAGAAGACGATCGCTTGAGACTTTCTATTCATCACGACAATTTGAAGTCTCCCGTTTGGATCGAGTTTAGCAGTCCAACAGAATTGACACCTTCCAAAATCATGGACAAGATTCAACACGTACAACAATCCAACGACAAATTTCACATTACGGACGGAAAAGCGACACTGTACATGACCCACGTGTCTCTTCCCCAAGGGACAGGTAAAAAAAAGTTGATGTTGGTAGACAACTTGCGTAACCTCAAGCGTAGTCTCGTCCAAATTAACAATCCAAAAGACAAGATGTGTTTAGCCCGTGCCATCGTGGTGGGACAAACGTATGCCGACAAGAACGATACGGTAGAATGGAAAAGAGCCTGGAAAACTATTCAACAATCGGACCGAGCCAAACAACGAAAAGAAGCAGAACTCCTGTTACAGCAAGCGGGGTTAGCTAAAGACACACCCTGTGGCATTCCTGAAATGCAAAAGTTGCAAGACGTCTTGGCTCCACGTTACACCTTGAAAGTTCACCCTCAAGAAGTGCGCGGACCTCTGTTGTTTCGAGGTCAAGATTTTAAAGACGGAAAATACATTCACGTCTATCATCACGATGAACATTTTGATACCATTACCAGTATCACTGCATTCCTGTCATACAGTTATTACTGTGAGAAATGTGACTATGGCTATAACAATCGAGAGCAACACAAGCATTGTGGATCGAAATGCTCAGGATGTTTAGCTTCTACACCCTGTCTGGACGAAGGACAAGAACGAGTGCATTGCTCTGTTTGTCAGCGCACGTTTGTCAGTCCTGCCTGTTACCAACAACACCTAAAGACGCAAGGTTCACAGCAGAAATGTGCTTGTCAGCTCTTGAGATTGTGCCCTACTTGTGGACAAGGCATACGTACCAACAATGCCAAGGCGCACGTCTGTTCAGGAAAGAAGCGATGTCACATTTGTCGCCAAACCGTGGACTTGGAACACCAATGCTACATTCAAAAATACCATTCCAAACATGAAGAAGAAGAAGAGAATGACCAGAAGAAGAAAGGGAATTTCATCTTTTTCGATTTCGAATGCATGCAAGAGACTGGCATTCACATTCCTAATTTCTGCGTGGCTCACCGAGCGTGCGAGAAGTGCATCCAAGAGCCTATCTTGACTCATTGCCCTTACTGCAGCAAGATTCCTGGAGGACGTGAAAAAATCTTTCGGGGATCGAACACACTGGCCGATTTTGCCCAATGGATCTTAAACCCTATCGACGAGACGTGGAGCCAAGAAGATATCGAACGTTACGGAGATTGTCATCGCCATGCCACGGTGATGGCTCACAATTTCTCGGATACGATGGACAATTTCTGTTGAGATACTATACGGAACAAAGTACCGAACGTCCGAAAGTAACTTTGAACGGAGCCAAAATCATTTCCATGCAAGTGGGACAAGTACAGTTTAAAGATTCAATGAGTTACTTGGCTATGCCTTTGAGCCGCATGCCTAAAACGTTTGGCATGACAGAAATGGCCAAAGGCTATTTTCCACACTTTTTCAATACCGAAGCCAATCAACACGCCGTTCTACCCCATTTGCCTGAGGCTCACTACTACGACCCCGACAACATGCGTACCGAACAACGAGAAGCTTTCTACGCATGGTACCAGATTCACGCTTCGGACCCTTTTGACTTTCAAGAAGAAATGTTAAAATATTGTCGTTCCGACGTAGACATTTTACGTCGCTGCTGTGGAAAATTTCGAGAACTGTTCATGGAACACGGAGGGATCGATCCTTTGAAAGAAGCTTGCACTATTGCCAAAGCGTGTTCCTTAGTGTATCGTCAACGATTCATGCCCGAAAACACCCTAGCTGTCATCAGTCCTCAAACGACTAATTTTGTCAAACGTCAATACTCGGTCAAAGCCCTACGCTGGTTACATTACTTGTGGGAGAAGGAAGACAAATGGATCCAACACGCTCGCAACGGAGGAGGCGAAAAGACCATCGGAAGGTATTCGGTAGATGGCTGGGACTTAGAAAACCCCAAAATTGTGTACGAGTTTAACGGGTGCTTATTTCACGGATGTCCCATCTGCTACCCTCAACGTGACACTAAAAACCAGTTTTACAACGGACCATGGAAGACTTGTACCAGGCCACTTGTCAGCGACGCTTGAAGTTAGAAGAGCAAGGATACCAAGTAGTGGAAATGTGGGAACACGAGTACGATCAGCGATTGAAAACCGATCCCGAGTTTAAGCGTATCGTGGAAAGTTACAAGCTGGTGGACCCTCTGAACCCGCGGGACAGTTTGTACGGAGGACGGACGAATGCCACCTGTTTGCTGTACCAAGTCGACGAGGAGAAAGGAGAAGAAATCAAATACTTGGATGTGTGTTCTCTGTATCCGTACGTGTGCAAATATTGTCACTTTCCCGCAGGGCACCCACAATTGCTGACGGAACACATCGACGTGGACAATATTCGACAATACGAAGGATTGATCAAGTGTAAAGTCTTGCCTCCCACGAACTTGTACCATCCCGTTTTACCACATCATTGCCAAGGAAAACTGATGTTTCCCTTGTGTCGTACTTGTGCTGAAACGTGCAACCAAGACCACCCTTGTCAGCACACTCAGGAAGAACGAGCCTTGACGGGAACGTGGGTCAGCGTGGAATTGTTTAAAGCTCTGGACTTGGGATACCAACTGTTAGAAGTGTACGAAATTTACCACTTTCCCAAGACAGAAAAATACCACAAGGGCGACGATTCTCAAAAAGGCATTTTTGCAGACTACGTGAATGCCTTTTTGAAACTGAAACAAGAAGCTAGCGGATATCCTTCCTGGTGTCACACTCCCGACGACCAAACAAAGTTCAAAGAGAAATACTGGAAGCAGGAAGGCATCACTTTAGGCCACATCGAGAAAAACGAAGGAAGGCGATCGTTTGCCAAAGTGATGTTGAATTGTTTGTGGGGCAAAATGGCACAACGACCGTGTTTACCCAAGACGGAGTATTTGACAGAACCTTTCCGATACTTGCAGATGATTCACGACAAAACCAAATACATGAAACACGTGGACGTTGTTCGTGAGGACTTGCTCTTAGTCAATTACGAAGATGAACTGGACTTTGTAGAAGCCGACGAATTTGGAAATGTCATCATTGCGGCCTACGTGACAGCCCATGCTCGCTTAAAACTGTACGAAGCTTTAGAACTATTAGGAGATCGTGTGCTGTATTTTGACACGGACAGTTGCATCTACATTGATCGCCTGGGTCAACCTCACCCTGTCATCGAAGGAGACCGTTTAGGAGCCTGGACGGACGAGCATCCCGACCACAAGATTCTCAGTTTTGCAAGTGGCGGTCCCAAAAATTACGGCTACGAATACCGGAACAATCAAGGAGATGTGCACACGGAGTGTAAAGTGAAAGGATTGACTCTTAATTATCGCACCAGTCGAGTAGTGAACTTTAGCATATTGAAAGAAGCCTTGCAGTCTGGACAGGATCGAAACTTTAAAGTGACCACCCACGAACCGCACAAGATTGTACGTTTACCCACACACCAAATCGTCAGTCGACCCTTGGAAAAAGTTTATCAAATCGTGTACCAGAAGCGAGTTCGGCTTCCCAATCACTTCACTTTACCGTACGGTCATGCCGATATTGGTCAGCATATAAAAAGGGACAACGTTCAAGGTCGATAGTTCATTGTGACTACCATTGCTAAGCGAGAAAGATGAATCCATTCACACAGCAAGTATCCAGTAAGAGTAAACTCAAGTACGATGCTGTGCCTTGCGATGATATGGATGCCGTACGCTATGACCTTAGTGATTCAGTACCACATCATCATGGGAACTTTGCTATAACTACTACTTCTACTACCATGCCTACCATGGAAAGTGATGCTGTACGTGTCAAACCTGACGGATGTGAAAGCGATGCCACTCGTTATTGCACACCTTTTCACTTTACTGGTTTTCATGGTAGATGGCCACCTCCACAGGAAACCAAGCGACTACCACCCTACGGATGTCATGTAAAACTGAGCAAACTCCTAAGGATTTCACCGTACCCTCATCGAAATGAACCTGTGAAAGACGAATATTCGTTCCCTGTGCGTTTGCCAGAATACTGTGATTTTGAAAGTCGATTGCAAACCTTCCAAGGAAAATGGCCAAAATATCTAGGAGGACCTACCCCCGAAGAATTAGCCAGAGCTGGATTTATCTACTTGGGCGAAGGAGATAAAGTCAAGTGCTTCAGTTGCGGTGTCTCACTTCACCAGTGGGAGAAGAAAGATTGCGCTTACCTGGAACATGCTCAATGGTCTCCAGAGTGTCACTACCTGCCTTTAGTGGGACCTCGTCATTGAAGTGACCCTACCATGTTGTGTAAAAAGCTAGCTACGGAGTTAGGAGTCCAACGTTGGACAATCCCTAGCCGAGTATTTAAACCCGATGTAAAAAATAATCTTCAAAGATTACCAAACGAATTGCAAGAGAAGATCTACAAGGACATTTGGCAGGGACTTGCCAGAGCCAAATCTCACTTAGTGACTGTAGAACATTTGTGTCGAGAAATTCATAAGAGGAAATTGACCAAAGTCAACAAACAAGTCCGATTTATATGGATCAAGTGTGCGTTCGTTCTACTATTTCGCTTTAGACCATTTACATTTGAAGATTTTATTGACATTCTTGACCGTTTCCTGGAATGGCAGTGGTCAGAAATTACCCACTACGTTCATTACTTTCGCTCTAGGAGAAGTGTTTGACTGACATGGTTATGGATACTTTACAAGAGAACATTCGTGCTTTGCCTGTGGAATTGAGAGAATGCATTTACCGTGAGTTCGTCAAAATACAAGTGAAAAGAAAAGAATCATTGCATCCGTTACGTCACCGATGTTGGAACCACTGGTACCTAAATGCTATAAGAGGATTGATTCTGATGAAAGTGTTCCAGTGGTCAGACATTGATCAACTACTCGTGAGCAAGAAGAATTGTGTTGCCGATAGTGATTATTTTTACTACCAGGTACACTTACTGCATCGAATTCCAGAAGAAGAGTTAGAGGGTTACCAAAATCTTGTACACAATGTAAACTTAGTTGAAGAGGAAACTTCTGAACGACGTGTGATGTGCACGTTAGTGACTAAATATTTTGAATACGCCGACGGAATACGACCACTTCT
>JAECUM010094272.1:0-31875 GCA_016617855.1 Megalonaias nervosa | reverse complement strand
GTGATTTCGAAGATGACATGAGTGAACTTAAACCAACATCAAGCTAACTCAACCACAAGACCGAGAGAGCCTATATCCACTAAAAAGGAAACTCGTTCAGAAGGTTCCAAAGATTATTTTCATATTCTAGACACCCTAAAAATGACTTCCAGAAACTTTAGAACCACTGCTTACACGTACGTGCTGAAATTTAGATTTACATTTTGAGGAAATTCAGGATGTATAAATGTAAGTATATTTATTACTATTCTTATTACAGCTAAAGAAGACATATGTTTATGACTTGTATGACACGTCTTCTATCGCTAGCCTAACATTGTATCAAAATAGTTAAACGTGGATCGTTGCAAAGCAGCTATTATGTGACAGTCCATTAGCCAGCGGAAATAATACTTTTTCACCGTCTTGGCTTATTGGCTCTGAGCCTCTTAGTTTCCTACCATAACCTTCAGCTGCATTTTTTCCCTCGAATTTAGTGTTTTGGCTGACTGGTAAATTGGTACGTTCACATTGTTAACGTTATCATCCCTATTTTCAATTAGACAAAACATCTTCTTTTGTCCATCCACAAACAATTTAATAAACTAAAGCCCAAAGCGTCTACTATATGGATGTACATGGTTTCTTTACAAAGTAATTTCTAATACACGATACTATTTTTAGACGCAAGTCTCGTGCAGTATAAAGGTGTTCAGTATCGTAACTACTGTACGATTCTGACAATGTAAAATTAACGGAGAAAACATATAAGCATATAATCAAATTTAAATATTCCATGAGTTAGTTGGCCATGCATTTAAGTAGAATACCTATAACGTTTGGAATGACAGAAATGGCAAACGGCTATGTTCCACACTTTTTCAATACCGTAAGTAATCAGGACATTGTGCTCGAAATTTGCTTGACGTTCCCTATTACGACCCTAACGGTATGAACACGGAGCAACAAGAAACATTTTACACTTGGTACCAAATTTACTCTACAAGCTCGTTTGAATTTGAAAAAGAAATGTTGAAATATTACCGATCTGATGTTGACATCTTACGCCGCCATTGTTGTGCAAAATTTTGACAATTATGTTTGGATCAGGGAGGTATCCATCCCTTGTTGGAATCTCCTAGCATCGCTAAAGCGCGTGGATTAGTAAATCGAAAGATTGTGCCCAAGAACAGACTATCCATTAACCCCCTCAATTATATCTCTTTAGCAGTCGTCGCGTTGCTTCATTTATTTGTGTGAAAGTGAATACAGATGGAAAGAACGTGCTAGAGAAAAGAAAATTGAAAGTCTTTATTTGGATGGCTGTGATGTAGAAGACACACAAACACACACCCAGACCGGGTACGAATTTCCAGTGATGCTTATTTCGTGGAGGCCGTACTTTTCTTCCTCACTTAGACTTGAAGAATCCTTTCTCAGAGTTCACCATGCAATCAAACATACCAACGATGCCCAAAGTTAGATAGTCACACACACACAAAAACAAGTGATAGGACTGTGGGAACACGATTATGGTCTACTTTATAAAACCGATCTACAATTTAGACACAGTTCTGAAGAGAACGATGTGGTAGACATCGAACCTTTGAATCCATCTGACAGTTTCTTTGGAGGACGTACCAACGAGAGACACTCGATGTACAACGTGGACGAAAATCAATAAGAGCAAATGAAATACATCGATGCTTCTTATTTATATCTTTGGGTGTTGCAAGTATCAGCCATTCTCTACCGGTCACCATGAAATGTTGACAGAACACATTGACGTGGAGCACATTTGTCAATAGAAACGTTTGACCAAATGTTAAATGATAACTCAGACAAACTTGTACCATCCTCTCATACCACATTATTGCCAAGGCCAGTTGATGTTTCCTTTATGTAGTACGCGTGCTGAAACGAGTAATTAAGACCAACATTGTAGCCATAAGGATGAAAAAGAACGCGCATTCACAGCAACGTGTGTAAGTGTCGAATTATTTCATGCTCTCGATCACGATATCAACTGTTAAAAGTATACGAAATTTGGCACTTTCCTATCATAGAGCAATACCAAAATGACGACGACTCCAACATAAAACATTTGTTTAGGTACGTCGAGGAATTTCTAAAACTGAAACGACAAGCTAGCGTCAAACTCCAGAAGACATACATTCAAAGAACGACACTAAACTCAAGAAACTATTACTTTGGAACACGTGGAAAAGAACGACGGAAGAGGATTATTTGATAAAGTCGTGTTGAAATCTTTGTGATGAAAATTGGCGCAACATCCATATTACCAAAGACGGACTATTTGGCAGATCCAATTTGCTGCTTTCACCTCGTAGAAGACAAAGGAGAACTCATCAAACACTTAGAGATCATTTTTGAAGATCTGAGCTTCGTAAATTACAAGATTACAAGAGAAAGAGAGAGAGAGAGAGAGAGAGAGAGAGAGAGAGAGGAACCTCAGACCCACGTTAACTACTGGCAAGCTTTCTTACATACCCACATTCGCCGAGCCAGAGACTCGAACCCACGTTGTTAGAGATGAGTTTACAGTGACAGGTAAAGACGAACGCTTAAGATCACTGCGCCACCGGGACCCCGAACAAAGGAGAGAAGCGTTTAACATCACCAGCGTAAAAGCGACTTTTCACATGACACACATTTCACCTCAAAGTGGAGAGGACAGTCGTTGCACTTGATCTGCTCTTCATGATTACCAATACGTGTGCATAGCATATTAAAACATCAACATATTTATGATTGGAAGGATTCACAGGACTAGAAAGTCTTGGATTCTACGCTTGGACACAAGAAATAGCTGACCATGCCAAAACATAAGACGGTTGGTAGAAAGACAACAACAACAAAAAAAAGAGAAACACTAATTTTGTGGGAGGGTGATTCCCAATAAAATGTACATTGATTCCACTATGAAAAGAAAATCCTTTTTCATTTTATGAAATTTAAATATGTTGTACATTGATACTGTTTTGAAAGGTGAATTCAGTATAGCATTTTGCAACTCATACCATGAAATGTGTTTATGAAATATGAATATTTTGTATTGGAAATTCTGTTTGTATGACATGACAATATGTTGTTTGTATGACATGGCAATATGTTGTGGCAATATGTTGTTTTTTATGACATGGCAATGTGTTGCACCATGAGCTGTATATTTTGAAATATGAATTGGCTGTGGCATGAAAGAAAGAAAACACGAACTGTTTTGCATCATGAATGTGTAGGGTTTAAAATGTGAATAGGTTACGCCATGACTAATGAGCTTTTTGAAATGTACATTTCTTGTAGCATGAGCTGTATTTTATAATTTGTACATTGTTTACACCATGATATATTAAACACGTATACATTGCATAAAATGTCATGTGTCGTTGATAGAACTTACATGCCAAATCTGGGCATGATTAGACCAACAAGTTAGGGTTAGGGTATGGGGATTTTTATGTGGTTAACACAAGTGCAGACAACTCTGTATTGCTAAACATTTGTTTATCGTTCAAAAGGAAGATAAGTGGAAACAATGCTCTTAGTCGGAATTATTTTTGTGTTTCACTGAAAGGCGATATTGATTACGTGGGAAGAAATGCTACTGCCTTAAACAGAAAGGATAGCTTTTCATGTCATACATACATATATATATATATATATATATATATATATATATATATATATATATATATATATATATATATATATATATATTTATCATTCAAGTGCTTGTCAACTTGAAATAGGTGCATTTTCAATTCCAACATACATACATACATACATACATACATACATACATCAGATGTAGAAGACATGATTGCTTTTGAAATAATAGATAAATCATTGAATGAATCAAGGAATGAAAGAACGAACGAAGATGACATCCAGAATTCGCATTCTTACACGGTTGTTATGTAAAACAAAATCATAAAAACAAAATCTGCTCTAACGATATGAATTAACTGTATCTCACATATTGTCGAGAAACTCTCCTTTTTAAACGTGACGCAACTACCACTTTTACACAAAGCACTACAGCTAGGTTTTTTTTGTTGCTTTTTATTTCTGCCTCTATTGCCTCGACCAATCTGATTAAAATCAGATCTCCATTGTCCTACGTGAAGATCTGACTGTGATCGCTTAGGGGTCATGTTCTGGTGACCTACGTTCTTACCATAATCGCTAATTTTATAAGCCAATCAGAAGAAGTCTTATATCTTCGCGTTTGGGAGACTGAACAGTATAGCCGAAGAGCATCAGTGTGTGCCTATCGATTTGGCTCACTTTCAAATTTCTGAAGCTGCATTTCCATTGGCTGACGCAACGTTCACCAGAATATGATCCCTAAGCGGTCGTTGTCAGATTTTCACTCAGGACAGTGGACATCTCATTTTACTCAGATTGTTGTCTGAACATACATAATCAAGCCTTACTCATTTTACATTGACACTTCCCAGTGTGAATTAGTGTCAATTTTATAGTGCAGACTGAAACGTTCATAAAAGTGGTGGAAAAACGTGTAAATTATAACGATTGGAAATTGTATATGATATAGTACTGGCAGTCTGATAGGTAAATGATATTTGATCCCGGAAGTCTGTCAATGTGGTAGTAAATCAGTTGATGCTGTCACCTTTACCAGCGATAGTATTCGCTGGTGATCCATATGCATTGCTACGTTTTAGGTTACGGCCATGTACTAGATGCATGTCAAATCCCCTCTCACCATGCTCTACGTAATATTTGCAACTTGTTTTTCTGTCCTTATTTATATCTTTCTTCTTTTAAAATTTATTTTGTTTGTTTCTGTGTGTGTGCGGTGGGGTGGGGTAACGCCATTTATCAGCACATGATATCTTACACATGGCGGACAGTATATTTGGTGGAGAAAGTACGTAGAAGGACCCTGGTAGAACCCTCGACAAACGGAAAACTGCTGGTAGGTTTACTCACATACCCATTCTTGCCAAACTGCGACTCGAATCTATGGTAACAGAGATAAAATGTGACTGATCTGTAAAGCCTTAATTATAGGATGAAACAAGAGAAAAACCATAACATAATTTGCTTTTTATCTTTACATTTTCTACCCCTATAGATGGGAATTACTTAATTTTCTTTCTTTATTAAATTTGATACCATTCTCACCTTTGCACTAACATCATGTCAACGTCGTACATCTTTTCGTTTGACACAAGTTGCAACGGGATCATCTTCTGTGTAAGTTGTAGTTAAATGATTGTCAAAAATAGGTTTGTTATTTTCTCCCTTAATTTTTATATTTTGCAGAAAGGTGTAGCTCACTGAATACTACAGTCAATTTAATGTACGAAGAATCAAATACTTGTGATTTTCACAATTACGGCACAGAATCCGAATTATGCAAGTATTTCACTCTTATGTCATACTATCACTAACTAGCACAGTGAAAATGTAGCATTATATTTTCCCTGGATAACAATTCCTTGCTTCTTTTCCCAGAGACTTGCCGCTTCTTCGCTTTCAAAATCTCATCAGTAGACAGTACAATCAAAAAAAAAAAAAAAAAAAAAAAAAAAAAAAAAAAAAAAAAAAAAAAAAAAAAAAAAAAAAAAAAAAAAAGAATAGTGGAATAAAATGCTTTAAATTTTACATGTGAACTTCATACTTTTTATGAGTGGACCTTAAGATATGCACGAGTTAACCATCGAAGAAACAGTGAAAGGTGATTTTGATCTGCTTATTAGTAGTAGTAGTAGCAGGTGTTGTAATAGCGGTTGTAGCATTTCTTGAAGTTTAATATTAATATGATCATGTGATTCAATTCATTCATTCAACCAGTCAATCAATCATTCAATCAATCAAATCTTTCACTAACCCATTTTCTTACCTTCAACTGGTTTAGCGATTTATTTCATCTGTAGTACCCCGAAGACACAGTTTGAACAAAGACTTATAAAGTCAACAGCTATAACGCCGTCGTAGACGCCGGTAAATGATACCGTGGTCTCAGTATGCTTAAACAGATGAGACAATCAAATATTCAACCTGTGAATAAATGGCAAGGTTTTGTTATCTTTTCATGGTACTTGTATGGCCCTGAAAAGGGCCGTTTATGACATCAACTGACAAAACTGTCATCGGACATCTCGTCAGTCTCCTCCTCTGTATACTCCGTTGATGACATCGTCGCTGTTGTCTGTGTCGAGAGGCAAATCCATTTCCATATTGTGCATCACAAGATCAGTTTCTACATTCTGCCTCTGATGATCCATGTCCATAATGTGCTTGTGAAGCTCTGCGATCTGCTCTGCTTTCTTGCGGAGTACTTGTCAAACATGTTCCGTACACCTTCAAGAACGGACAATCGGAGTGAAAGCAGGTTCCGTAATGGGTAGAATCGCGATTCCTCGGCCTTTTCCAGTCTCCTAGTGAGTTCTTGCACTCTTCTATTCAGAAGGAACACTTGAAAATCGGCTTTCTGAAAAACGTTCTCCGTTATTGTAAGTTTCTCTTTAACGGAAGCATACATTGCCATGTTGGAGTATATATATATATATATATATATATATATATATATATATATTGGGGAGGAGGGTACTCTCCCTGGTTTATTTTTTCAGACCATTTCGGGAGGCCCTCCTGCCCTATTTGTAATGTTGCCGAAGCTTAGTTTTATATTCTTGTTGTTGCTACGTGTGTTGCTATATTTTGAAGTCTTTTCTCTGTGCTATGATTTTTCTTATACAATTTTTTTTTTATGTATATATTTTTTGTTTGGTTTATTACATGTATTCATCATTATCAAGTAGATATTTCTGCAACATCTCTTCTTCCTCTTGCCTTCTGTGTCTTCTTTTTTTCTCTCTTTCTGGATCTTTCCCTTCTCTTTTCCTCTTCTCTTTCATTGATAGTTTGGTTCTCTGATTTTTCCCTTCCCGTTTGTGGTATTGTCCTTGTCTCTTGAGTAATTTCTTCCAGCGGTATCGATACCATCACGTTTGTTTTTGTTTTTTTCTTCCTTGGTTCTGGCCTTGGTTCTTTAATAATTTCCGGTACTGTCTGTGTTATTATTCTTGATGTTGTGTTAGCCTCCTCTCTCGCTTGCGGTGATGTCCCTGTTGTTATTGTTGGTGGTGGTGCTTTGTTTAAATCTTCTCCGTTTGTTGTTGTTATGATCTCTGTAATTGCTTCTTGTACCGTTTGCAATCCTTGTACATCTGGTTGTCTTAATGAATATCTTGGTACTTCCTTACCGTTTGATTTGGTCTCACTTATTTTTTTCTCTGGTTGGATTTTCAGTCCTTGTTGGTGCTTATGCCATTGTTTTTGGTTTAGATTGTTTTTCTTCCCAGAAGCTTCTTTCGTCCCCTCTTTTTTGTTTGTTGGGCAGTTATGTGGTGTGTGACCTGTATTCCCACATCTGTTGCATTATCGGTGGTATATACAGCCTTTATACCAAGACTTGGTCAAGAATCCATGTAAGAAGAATGCTGGTTTGATCTTGAGTACTTCCTTTTTTTCTATTGCAAGAATTCTTATCCCATTTTATTATGCGGGTAAGAGGGATTACATCCATTTTCGCACTGATCACCTTCACTTGAAGTTTTTCTTCAAATCTTTTGACTGTTGCCTCTAGGGGGATCTCCATTGGTATATCTGATACGTGTATCTCTGTTGACTTCTTTTTAATTTTCCTTAATATTGGTTCCGGTTCTTTTACCAACACTTTTCCCGCTCCAATTTCCATTTCCCCAAACGGAAATATAGGCCTATTTCCCTTGGGCCGTAGTATCCATCCTTTAAACCCTTTTCTATTCAGTGAGTCTGCCAAATCCACGAAGTCTTTATTCTTGAGTTGTAATGCTACCATTAAACCTGATATGCTTGGTCTTTTTTAAATGGGTATCTCTGAAATATCAATTTCCTGTGTGCCTTCTTTATACTTGCACTCCAGAAAATCACCATTCTCTGTCTCTATCCTTCTTGTAATGAAACATTTTTCAAGTTCTGTGAGCTCCTTGTTGTACGCCATTTTCCCTCGCGCTAATCGTGCTGCTCGTGCTACTCACTCTTGGTTTTTCAATTTTCCAATTTCAGCTCACTTCGTATTAGTCTCTTGTAGATTGTAAGTTTGTATTTTTTTTAAATCCTTGATTGTGAAAATCTGTCTCTTAAGTCTGCTTTGTCCATTTTGAGATTTAATTCGGAAAGACTTGACGTGTCAAACAGGAGTTTCAGAAATGTATATATTCCTACCTTCAAGTGAACAGAAATATATACAGATGTTCGAATACGGTATATTCACGCCCTTTTATCCACGTATTTCGCAAGCCATGTAGAACCTCTTTGCTGAGTGCCGGAACTGTTCCGGCAGTGGTTCCCAGCGGCTCATTGATGCGTAGCTGAGTAAGGAGATTAAAACTGACTCGACAAATTCTTAAAGACATACAACCTAATTAAAAACGAATGAAATTATATATTTCTTTTTTCATTTCATAATTACTTATTTGGCCGAATAATTATGATTCATGCTCTTACTGAGGCCGAAAACACGCTAGTGTCGGAAATTTTGTGATAAAAAACGCTATTCTTCATTATTGTCTGCAGACAGAAACTCACTGTTTGACACGCCTATATTCATGTAACCTCTTGATTGACCTCTCCCGAAGATTAAGAATTTTAGCCATGCGCAAACGCGTGTTTACAAAAACAATGGCGGAAGCAATTAGATCGAAAGTCGGTAGAAAGCGAAAACTTAAGGATTCTGAAAGGAAAAGGAATAAAAAAAAGAAAAAAGCTCTCTGGACAAATTATGGCAACACCCGCATATGTATTGGTGACCAGCATGAGCAATGGAATGAACTGAAGTCCACTTTAGGCCTGAAAACTAATCCAGAGGTCGCCAAATTCTTGCTGGATAGGTGAGTCACAATTTTGTAATGAACAGCCAATTTGTGATACCGCCATTTATTTCTGTATAGTTTATTCTTTATCAGATCTTTTAAATTAACATATTTTATATAAACTGACATTATTCCATTTATCTTACAATAAAATGTTACAGCCCTGCATCAATATAGCCTGTACAGGGCATATTGCTGGACACACGTGTAAACCATACATGTACTGCTGCTGTTTTTATTTTTAGGCTACCTAAGGGGTATTAAGGATCGTCATCATTTTCGCAGCAACCATAAAACTTTATTTAGAGGCAAGCAGTCACTACTGTTTTTTTTTTTTTTAATAATGCAAATGGTGATGATTGACAAGGAAAGTAATCAAATACAATTGAGAACATTTTATGCATAAAATTATTTGTAAAGTATATAAAATTATTGTGTCAAATGAAACATTTATTTTCCCTGTTCATTTTAGTTATGAATTGAATAGCAGTGCAAGGAAAAAGGTAAGAGATTCATCAGAAACAGAGAGGAATGTCTCAAAAGACATAGCCACAACTTCTACACCTGGGCCAACAGTTCATCGGATACCCATTCCTGCTGTGTCTGATATAACCACATCAGAATTAGATATGGCTGCTGTATAAGTATTAAAATTTTATGTGTATTTACTTCTCTAAAAATGTTTTGGAATATGCATATCTAAGGAATTTATATGGAAATTTATCATTCTATATTAGTGAAATATTCTGCAGTTGGTAAAGATTTTACACTTTAAAAAATATGGTATATTATTTTATTTTCTTGTGCCTTACATTTATTTAGACTATGAATTAGAATGATATTTTTGTTTTAAATTATTTGCTGGCATTTGTAAAAATATATTACAAAGAACATGAATTATTTGGGAGAAAAGAGTGCATAAGTAACTAAAGCAGAAGATAGAAAAGTTCCTTGTATCATATTTTTGCAAATGATATTTGCTTTATAACTGAATGCTCCTCATCGTGCAGTGGGTATTTTAGTTACAGGGCCTCAAGGGAGAATAGTCCTTGACTATATTATAGGGCTAAATTTATTTCAGGTGCTGTGGTATTTGCTATAAGTTTTAGAAGAGAAGATATATTTGTGTTTAAATTTTGTAAATTCTCTCCATAAATTTAATAATAGTATGTATATGATAGACTAGTAGCTAATTAGTCACCGTTAAATTCAGAGGCTAAAATCCTGGGTGAATATGGTATTATCAGCAGGCAATGGTGTCAAGTTACAGTGCTTGCTGAGAAAGTGAAACAAAGAAATCACTATGACAGTTGGATTATGTGTTTGTAAAGCTAATTAAAATCAATTGTAGCAAGTTTGCCTTAATAGGGAATATCGCCGCGACGTCATAGGGCATGATCACGTTGGGGGTTCCCTGGTCTGGTTGGCAGAAAGACCATAGGCTTACTCCACATTCGATTGAATACGCTTGTTTACCAGAAGATATATATATATATATATATATATATATATATATATATATATATATATATATATATATATATATCACTGTTTAACAGTGAAATTTACTGCAGTAATCATTGATCAGGATAGGTCTTTATACAAAGACATGCAATCAAAGCACTTCAAAACTAATACACCCACCCACATTAAAAAAAGTTTCCACAATGGAACCACGATAAGTTGTATTGTTTTGTTGTTAATAATGAGTAAAACAACACTAAACAATTCTCTCTCCAGCTGTTTATGCATATAATCTTTTACAAACAAAGGAAATGTAAAGTTCAATGATAAAACCTGACAACAACGTGCATCACCTTCTCCTTATTCTGCATCATGGGTTTATGATGATGATGATGATGATGATGATGACGAGAAAATGAAAATTTACCATAGCTATTACATGTTAAGGAAGCGAGGCTAGCCAAGTTTCCTTTTGATGAAAATTTATGTGAGTGGCATATCACTGATACAGCATACATACTCTACAAATATTTTATTTATATCACATGCTAATACACATATTTGCCCTCTGAAAGGAAAGCAGAAAGGATTGCGATGAAATTATGTATCCTGTTAAATTCATTTAGAAAATGGGGATAATTTATACTCACTGATGGTTAATGTGTGGAAATGCATCATTAATCTATAGGCCTAGAATTAACAGCACGCAGTTCCAATGTTTACATATGCGTATTATTGCACACGGGCAGATCACAATTTGATATGCCAATTGTATACCAATGGTACATCAGATTGCTTGATACCAAAACTATAAAAGATCATGTTATTTATATATATATATATATATATATATATATATATATATATATATATATATATATATAAAATTAGTTAATGTAACAGAACATCAATATATATATATAGATATATATATATATATATATATATATATAAAGAATACAAATCATATGGCCAATAACAGTCCTTTCAAGTGCACTGGAACCAGCAAGGGATCATGTGTGTCTGGAATTGATTAAGATAAATGCAAATGCAATAAACTGACAACGAATGAGTCTTTTTCAAAAGGCAAATACAAAAAAATATTTTCAAGCATCCGCAACAAGTTGAAATAAACTAGCTGAAACATAATAAATTTAAAGGTTTAAGTCCTGTAGAAACAGCCATGTCAAGTTTTGCAAACACAACGGTTTTTGTGCTTTATTTGTTTGTCTTGTCTATGTTTTGTATTTGCCTTTGAAAAAGACTCATTAAGAGTCAAAAGCGCTCAGGCTAGTTAGATACTAGTTTTGCACTGTTCCTTGTCAGTTTATTGCATATATATATATATATATATATATATATATATATATATATATATATATAAGGAAAGTGAGTCTTAATGACCTAAATTATATACCCAACATCAGTATCGGGTATACAATTAGCACTGTCTATTCAATGGCTTAAGCTGATATATAGATCATCTTCTTTCGTCGTCATGGTGGTCCTGCGGTCCTGCCAACCAGAGCTCTGCCAACGCTTAGTTGTGACGTCATACAAGGAATCTCCGATGTTCCCTATACATCGACTTCCACATGTTTTCTGTTTAACCTAACTCCCAGTTGTGTTAGAAACATTGTTTTTCCATTGGCTATTTCGCTCGCACGTGAGTAAAAGGTGAATTTTTAAAAAAAATTTTACTATTATTTTTTTTTTGATTAACGGGACCCATCATTTTTGTGTCGAGACCACTGTTTATTCCAAATGCCCATTTTATCCTACTTTTTGCAAAGGTTCGCCTGTCTGTGTGCAGTTCAGACCAGTCTGCCTTAGATCTAAGGACAAAAAGTCTAAAATCCTGACACAAAATCAGATTCCAACCACTGGCGAATTTTTTGGGAAAAAAATTAGAACGTCCAGATTATTTGGTATCACTGTAGAGTTACATCTGTCTACGTTTCTATAATACCACCCACTTTAGTGTATCATATATGACCTTGATGCTAGCAGAGCTCAGAAGTAGGCTACTACCTCCTGACACGTAAATAAGGCACCAGGGGTTAATACGTTAATGAATCAGTCAATACTAGACTATCACATCAGGGTGACTGCTTAAAGAATCAAGACTCACAAATGTTTTCCTTTTGTCAACACACCGACATGACAGCAGTTTCTTTGATCTTCAACATGGCACGTTGAGACTCAGATCTACTAGTACACTCTCTTACTGGTCTGTCGAAGACATGACTGTTTTGATGTAGAGCATTTGACAGTTATTTCTCTTGGCTGATGTTAGCTAAATGACAACGGCAAGTTTTAAACTGAACCAACTGCAAATGTTGATGTATCTCAGCAGGTGGGGCAATGGTTACTATATAAAGACAATGCCCACATGGACAAGTTGACAGATGCCAGACAATTCAATTACAGATAACAATATCATATTAATGATAACATGAACAGTAATTGTGAAAGTTCAGTCATCAAATATGGAGACTGAGGTTTATGGTCAGGAGTGATTCAATTGCCAAAAAACAACTGAACCAAAAGGCATAGTCAAAAACAGTAATTTTTCAATGATGAGGAATGCAGAAGTACAAAGCATGTTTGTTACTTTCAGAGTTCTTGGATAGATTAGTTCTCATGAGTGGAATACAGTAAAAATGAAAATGTGGATGTATATTTTGTAGTTTGTCAACAGAATTTCACAAACAAACAGCCAGTGCCATATCCAGTGTAATTCTGACCAACATGATATAACAGTTTTGTTCAAGCTGCAACTGGATTAAGGCCAAGGCATTTTGACTTCATATCCCTTGTAATGACTAGTATATTTCTTAAATATAAATCATACAGTCTGTATTGAACAAATTTGAACAAGGACTTAGGTGGAATGCAATTAGATATATTCATTTCATTAAAGAGACTTAACCCTTAGTTCTGTCAACTATGGCATTCCTCTGTTAAAACCAGTCTTCATCTTAAATGGCACTTAAAAGAATCTGAAAAGCGCAATTTCATCGTGCCAGAATTCACTTCGGTCAGAAAATGGCATCAGTATAAAGTATAGTACAACTAAATCAATTACAGTTTTGCTTGGAACCCTCTGCAATTTGTACAATTATTTATATCTACTAACTAAATTAAAGTACAATATTACTAAAAATTCACTGGAAATTAATTAATTTCTTTCAAATATTTTGAATTTTAAACCAAGCTTCCACACCTATATGTAAGCATTACCATATTCAATTCCATTGTATGTGAACAGCTTGGCTAATGTTAATCCTGAGACGTATTAGTCCAGGTCATTAGGACGTTTGCTGATTACTGTAATACACTCTGGCCTCACACTCAAAATAATTGTCAAAATGTATAAAATGGGACAGGAAAGATCATGGCAAACAGACCAGCAGTCTCTGACATAAAACTTTACCTTGCAGATCTAAGAAAACATAAAGAATTATGGAGCCTCATACGGAAATATGATTTTGTCAAATTGTCAGTTATTGTAACTGTCTTGGGGAGCAAACATCATCCAGCCATTCTGATTTTTGAAGATTACAAATGACAGCATAAACAAATCCTGACTGATCACATCTAAAACTTTACTACCTATCACACTATTATGAGTATGAGAACTATGATTGTGCCAAGACTGAGGCAAGCAGACTACAGCTAATTATGATCCCTGCTATGTGTCATTCTTGCTTCACTCTAGCTGACTATTGCTAATTACAATCCCTGCTATGTGTCATTCTTGTTTCACTCTAGCTGACTATTGCTAATTATGATCCCTGCTATGTGAGATTCTTGTTTCACTCTTGCCAACTATTGCTAATTATGATCCCTATGTGTCATTCTTGCTTCACTCTAGATGACTATTGCTAATTACGATCCCTGCTATGTGAGATTCTTGTTTCACTCTAGCCGACTTTGCTAATTATGATCTCTGCTATGTGAGATTCTTGTTTCACTCTAGCAGACTATTGCTAATTATGATCCCTGCTATGTGTCATTCTTGCTTCACTCTAGATGACTATTGCTAATTACGATCCCTACTATGTGAGATTCTTGTTTCACTCTAGCCGACTATTGCTAATTATGATCCATGCTATGTGTCATTCTTGTTTCACTCGAGCAGACTACTGCTAACCATGATTCCTACTATATGTGATTCTTGTTTCACTACCAAAACTATTCCTACAATGAACAGACATGATTCTGGTCCCTCCTCCCCAACGGGGTATTGAGGGGCAATGCTCTGATCTAGGAAGCCAGAGGTTCCTTGCCAAAAATGCATTTTACAATCATAAAAACTGCTCCTGGTGGACCTTATTATCATAATATTAACTACCATATACATGTATATTGGGTCAACATAAATTAACTTTTCAAGTAATTTTTCTGTGCACTGTATGTTCTGGGACACATCATTTTCTTCTAGTCATAACTTGTGATACACCTTTTAAATCATTCAAAACTTACATATAAAAAAATGCATTCAAACTTAAATTTCATTTTTATAAAAATATTTAAGTGTGTACTTGAGATAAAACATTTTAATCCACCGCAGCATCTTCTCGTCAACCCAACCATTCTCCTGCACGCATATGATCCATGCTTTCGGTGCTTCAAATTTTTTTAACTTTGTCATGCCGTGAAAAACTATCATTTGAGACAACACATCTCTTAAAGCAGAAACTGCAAGGACTAAAGTAAGATTTTTTATCTGCAACAGTCGTGCAAATTCTCACACTTTTAACCACCTTCTTAGTGACAGTCTATCCAGGTATGAGATCAAAGTACACCAGAGTTTCATCCATGTTAATGATCATATTGACGGCAAATCAGCTTTTCTTCTGGCCTTCACAAATTCATAAAATGATTTTATTTTTACTTTCTCCTCTAAATGTTGGGAAACATTGGGTAATCAATGTCCATGCATGAAGCACCAGACTGTGTCAATTTAAAAACTTTTCCACTGTTTCAATTTATTTTCAAAATCCAAGTGAAAAAAGTAATTGGCATGCTTAAAAGTTGTCTACCAAGGTCAGCTTGCTTTGTAATAAAATAACCTTTGTATCTGATATCCTGTTGGTAAGTTCAAAGAATGAGTTTACTGCATCTCTGCCAGTTATGTTTATTCACCACCTGGATTTCTATTTGCTTGCTGTGCTGTAATCATTACTGAGACAAACAGGCATTAATATCTACAGGGTAAATAGTTTACACAGCAATAACTTGCTTTAATAATAATACTTTTGTAACCCACACTAGCGAAAAGATTGTCATTTGCACTTGCATTTATTTACGAGATACTGTCACATAGTTAACCTGGCCATCATAAAATCTTGGTTATTTTGTACCTTACACTGACATGCATGAATGGCAGGTGCCTCAAGCAATCAGATATTTCCTTCTCTCTCATTTGCGATTTTGTTGGAAATTTTTCTGTCTAATAACATATTCAACCAAACATGATTCATTTCTCTATATTCAAGTCAATGAACAATATGTTGTGTCATCTGACTTAAGTGATACGCACTGCAGTATGGATGCATATGCGACATATGGAGTTTGTGGATACATTTTTTTTTTTAATAAACTGCTCATGATGAACAAAGAGGAATATATGATAACAACAAAGTTTTTTTTCATTTCTTATCAAATAAGTGTATTGTTTATCTATGTCCTTGCAAAGTGCAATTTGAGGGTGCAAATTCAACACAAATTTATTTGATTGCTCAACTCTTGGGAAACAAGACCTAGGTGAAAGGAAGTTTCACCATAAGTTCTGGGACAGGAAAAAATTGTTTTATTGTGTCCCAATATATACGGTAAATAATCGTTTGAAAAACTAACAAAACTTACCAAAATGTTCAACCCTACTTGAAGAATTCCGCAATATTCATTGACACATCAAATCCTTCTCCATTAATATTAGTGCTAAAGTTATTTCATGTGGATTTAAGTGCTGACACAGTAATTCAGTCACAATGATTTGTCAATTTTTGCAACAAATATTATATTACACTTTTCCTCTTTTCAGAAAATATCTGTAAAATAAACACCAAAATACATCGACTATACACAAATAATCACATAAATTCACTTGTCTCTTCCCCCACTGGGCATAATCTGTTGATATTAATAAGTCAGCCTCACTCTTTCTGCAGCCTCAGTAAAAGTTTCTTTTCCTTTCCTTTTTGCCACCACAGACGTTTTTGGCTCAGTCTTCAATCTCTTTTTTTCCTCAACATGGATTTTTTTCCCCTTTCAAAGACCTCAGTGTACTGGATGTAATTTGTGCTTCTGTTATTCAACTTCTCTGTATGCAGCTTCTTTTGGACGTGCCAGCTGCTTCTGAATTACTGATATGAGTAACCCTACTACTACCACACTGAGGCTGTGACATCATAGCTAGCTGCCGCTCAAATATCTAAAAACCTTGATTTGCGTAATAAATCAAATCTTTCTTGCAAAGATCACATAAATGCTAGTCCTCTGGCGTTCAGTTTTCTTATAAAGTGACCAACTACGTTTCTGTCAAATTTCTGATTGAGCCATCACATTTCCACACATTCTGAAACCTTTATCCAAACATTGTGGCACCCTGTTCTCTCTCAAAAACTCAAAGATGCCATGTTTTGCAAGCATGCTTCATTCTTTCCATTTCCATCAGTTTCCATTCCTTGAAGATTCACTGGATGAGTAAAAACCTTTGACCAATCAGAATTCTCTTTACAACAATCATGTGTTAAATAATATACGAAACTAATACTTTACAAGGATCAATGAGGAATGGGATGGAATGGCCATTTAAAAAAACTGGATTGGAGAGGACATAAAAAGCAGACCACATCGAGAATCTGTTTCTTCTCATAAGGAGAAAAGCAGATTTCCTCTTTAAAACAGAGAAAAGTCATGTCTGAATGAAAGATGTCAACTATGATATTTATGATGGGAAAGGGGCAATGTCTTACTGCTAGCGGAGCCTTGCTGTGCAGCATGTTTTGAGGTCAGTCAACCTCATAACTACAGAGCCAGTTTTCAAGAGTATCTCATGTACTTGGCAGCCCATACTGACATTGCTGCAGAATGTAAGCCAGTGGTACTGATCAGACAGATTCATTTCATTAAAGAAACTTACTTGCACTTCAGCTGACTTTGGCAGTCCTCTTTTAATATCATATGTCAACTAACTGAAAATATGTCAACAGCACTAGAAAGCTTGTTAACTTATTCATTCCAGGATTTGATTCCATCAGGAAAAAGACATTAGAGTAAGTAAAATCTGACTAAAGCACTTAATTGTACAGCAGCATCAATATAGACTGTCATTAGCAATGCTTAAGGTATTTTGAAAGATGCAAAAGTAATGTTAACTTTTTGGATTTAATAGGGTCTCATTATTATATACATGTACATATATTTCTTTGCCCCATAAACCTTCTGACATTACAGGGCATCCCTTGGAAATATTTTTCTTTGCGCCATGAAATTCGCCAAATTTAAAAATTTGGAACCTCTTTTCCGCCATAGGAACCATTTTATGCCATGATGCAGGGACTTCAAATATATGCATAATATTATATTGGCCTTATTTTTAATCTATATAAACATGACAATAAAACAGTTTTTACATGTTTTTGTTACATTTCAAAGCACAAGAATAATATTAATAAATATAACAGTCTCACTGCCAGCATAAATAGGTTCAATGTATAGCATATGAAAAGCAAGAATGAATAATGTTTCCTTATAACTGATAATATAAAATATTGCTTAGTCTTTATGAACAATGTCACTGACACTTCATCAATATATGCCTCATTTTTTTCCAAGACCATTTCTTAAATGCCTTCCTGAAATCAACATTCTCAACACTGGGCCCATCAATAGAAATTCTCATACATTTTTTTCAGAGTAGATATACACACAGAATTTCACACAGATATTCACATAGAAAAAGTTTGTTTTGATGACAGGTTCCAGCGACTGAACCATCTCTCACAGTCTGCAGTAGAAGTAGGGGCAACAAGTAACCTGGTAGCTGCCTCAGATGCAGCTGGATGTAAATCTTTGTTTTTCAGAGCTAGATTAGCCATATTCTTTGTGCTTGATACAGACTTGTTTTAGAAAGTAAATTTTTAATTTTTCACTGATATAAGCAACTCGGGCCCTTTACAGTCGACAACTGGCATCCTTGTAGTAGCATCCTGTGTTATTCAGTCAAGTTCAGACCACAAAAACGTGTTATCTGAGTAAATAATCCTAAAAACACTAAGCAGTCCCAAGTGTGTCTCACACTCACAGTTTGCAATAAACATAAATTAACAATACGTGCAAATGACACAGAATCTTTTTGCCAACCTGTTCAACAATAGAGTATTTCCCCCGGTCATTCCTTTTTTCCTACTAATCACATTTAATTACTTCTTAAAACTGACCGACAGCTTGCAGTTAGCTGCAATTATATTCTAATAAGGTCTTATTCATCATCTTCTGACATGATCCACTGACTGCTGCAGATAGTGAAAACAGCTATTAAGTGGGCCGAGTCACCTGTATCATATATCAATGAAAAATAAAAAATTTACTTCATAAAAATTTGTCACCAGCAGCTTTCGTCAGTCAGTAAAAAATAGTGCCACTTTCAAAATTCTTTCATATTTGGTGGCAAATGCAAAGCCTAGCAGAGGCCCTGCATTATACATGTACCTGGAGCCAGCCAAAATTTCCAATCCAAAATTATCCTGGAGTCAAAATTTTGGGCATTTGGGGATCAGCAGTTCCATGTCAACAAAGTGGAATTTGCAAAATGTCAAAATATTGAAACATTTTTTAAATACCTAAAACTAAATAAAGGTTTTAATATTTGTGCTGAATAAAAAAAGCAGTGAAACATGTCTCATTATTATTTTTCTATGTATGACAATTTGGGGGTAAATCATCCCTGATTGTACATCAGAATTCACCTCGCTTTGATTTTCTTATAGCTGCCAATAAGTTCTATTAAAATTACATATCTGGAGACTGAAGAGTTATGAAAGTACTATATGGTCAGCTGATTTAAGTCCAAAAGTGCAAAAGTTGACATACTTTTCAATGTAACCTATTTTCTAGTCCCTAAGAATCGCATCATCAGTGCTAAAATCAGGAGTTATGGCTTCCAACATGTCACCATTGCATCTTCCGCTTTGGACAACAAATCTGACCCACTTGACTGAAAACTCAATTTCAGGCACATCAGTTAAAATTTTCAAAAATATCTTAAAAGAGGTTTAAGATGTTGCTCTTTCTAAAACTGCATGTTTTGAGGATGTATGTGGCCTATTATGAAGATCAAATGCAATTGGAACGTTTCATCATTCCTTTACTGAGATTAAAATGAATGCTAAAGTTACAATAAGGTCAGATATGAAAGATTTGGGAATTCTGCTTTGCACAAATAGTCATAATTCCATGTGAGATATTATCGCACGAGTACAAGGTATGAAACAAGAATAGACTTGTTTTGGACTCCAGATCCAAGTCATTTTCCAAAAGCTGCTTAGATTTATCTTCTCTTGCTTACTGTCATGTGAAATATTCATGACAATTTGGTCAGTAGTTCTGAGATTGACTAACCCACTATACTACACTGGTTGTACTAGCAGAAAGACGTAGACCCTTACGTAATATTGTCGACCACACTTTGTCTATGCCCTTGATTCATGACTTCACGTGCTTGTTTTGAGATTCTGATGTCATCAACTGTGTCAATATCTTTCACTGACAGTAACAGTAAGATCTGACTAGAAATATTAAAGTATTGTACATAAAGACTACAATTCAAACAACAGACAACACAATGGAAATGTCCAATTTAACTAATGCTATATTTGGCACAAGTTTGTGGCCCTGGAGTGAGAAAGAGCTGTTCAAATCGGGATGGATGTTCACATGATGATTTTACCAGGAAAACCACAACAGATTTTTCAGACAGCAAAGAAAATACAAAATCTTGGTTACTTTAACAGGCACTTCTTATATCATGTTAGGAAAAATGAGTTTACTGCAAAATCATACAGAATCAAATTTTTTTTAATGAAATAAGAGAAAAAATATTTGCTATGATATTGCATGAAAAATCTTTCAAATATTCACTACATCTTTAAATATGATAATTTATCAAATGTTTGAAAGAACAAAAAAAAACCGCATTTCTTATTTATCTCTGTTTTATTGCAACTGATATGCATGTGAAAGAAATATAATACATTACAGATGCAAGTATTAATAAATACCGGGGCATCAAAAATGATAAATTTTTACACACTGACCTAATTGTCACATTCCGTTCTTATGTCACATGGCATTTATTTCAGTGGCATTAACCAAGGGCATCTTACAGAAATAGTCAAATTTTGACATACTTGGAAAAGCCATAGCTGGCAAAGAATTTGGACAGTTCATAAATATTTTCCAAAATGGATATATTAAACAAATAATTGAACATTTGCTATCGCAATTTTAATAGTTTCATGCAATATTATAAAACAATGTGACCTGCTATCACACAGGTTGTTGGAGTCCATAGAACCTGACCGTGCTATAGACTGAACTGTGTTATAACGAACCAGGTCAATTAGCTGAAGAAAATGATGCATGTACCTAAAAAATGGCGAGTGGCAGGGATTGCTAGAAGAGGGCACAAAATATGTGCTATGATTAACAAACCAGTCTGAAATACACTTGTATATTGAAAACTTACATTTGCGTAGTACAAACCATACTCGGTTAAGTACTGTACAAGTATATAAACAATCCATGAATTTGAATATAGATCACATGATATAAAATTCATGTATCAGTCACATCCCATTAGAAAACACAAATAATACATATATTTTTAAAAAATGGTAGTCCTTGTTTGACCTATATCCTATTGTCACTAGCAATTCACTATGATTGTCACAATTAGCACATGGCTATAATTGGTCACATGCTACATTTACTTGTACTTAAATTGGCCTAGAATTTGGTCAGCTGGAGACAGCCATCATCTTGCCCAGGCTATCCAGAGGATAAGGCTATTTATAGGGAAATGAAAACATGTGAATGAATTAAAAAGTTTAACAGCTTTGTGAGATAATCCATCTTCAGTCAACTTGACAGCCAGATCTCTATGGTTTCAAAAGACTGGAAATTTAATTTGCATAATGTTTTTTTCTGCAAAAAGTAAACTTTCATAGCACAATAACTGTCACTTTAGAAAATGTAACAATCCTTCAGATTCCACTGCTTTTATTTAAGTTTAGTGATGACTTCCTTTGATGCAAGGTTCTTTGTTTTCACTGAAGAGTGTAGTCAGCTTTCTTTGATGAAGGGTGCATGTGTTATTGAAGTCACCAATGAAGGACAGCTTTGAAGGACCAAACAAATGCCCATAATTATACAGCATTGATCGAGACTGAATTTATTTTTTCATTTGCTTAGTACATACACAGAATGATTGGTGCTTCAAAGGTAATTGGTTTCCTGTTAAGTTTCAGTAAAACTATTTTTTCTGGGTCCATTTTTAAAAAAAGGAATTAGCAATTGTTTGGTCAATTGTAGCAGTTACTGTTCTGTCTTCAAAGGTTGGTCAATTGTAGCTAGTCCCGGTACCATGACTACTGGATAGACCAAGATTTTTTTCTCTTTTTTTTTGATTGACATTTCTGGCAGCGGAATGATGCTGCCTTGCATGCATGTGTCAGAAATGTAAATAAAAGGTCAACAGATGATGGATACACAGGTGTTCTATGCTGACAGGATTACTACAGAAAATGTGAGTGTTCTGAAGGATTTAATTCTATGAGTGAAAAGAAGAGGAATTTTACTTACCATCCACATACAAAGGTCAATTTAAATAAATATATTAATTACTAACAAGCAGTGGATAGTCCCACACTATTTCGTCTCATCTGGTTGAACTCTGCTATAAGAAATGTCAACAAAACAAAACAATACCCCACAATGCCAAGATCTCCCAGTGTACAATACTCAGGAAAGATTTCAGCACAAGTGGATTATGATATAACAATACACTGTTAAGATGGTTTGTCAATATGAACAAAGAATTTTTTTATGTAACAATAGATAGATTTCAGTGCATTTTATATCAAGTTTGCGGCTTCCTTTTATGATGCCTCTGAAATTCTCCACTCCAAACCTAAGATCATATATACAACTTTAAACAGCCTACAATGCTGCAAAAAATATCATGAGATGGTGTCTTTTCTTGCCAATAATCAGAGGTCTCACTAGGATTTTAAAACTAGAGTCCAGGACTCCCGTTTTGATAAAAATAGGAGTCCCACCAGCAAAAGTTGCAGTCTCCTCCCAGAAAATGTTGAACTTTGCAGATTTGAAGAACTGTTGGTTGCCACTGAGTTTAATTTCCACATTCTTTATAACACTGACATGTACAACCATGTCAGCCTATTATGTGCATCTGGTAATTCTGCACAATGATAAGTCATTTCTCTAAACACTGGATCACATGTTGTTTTGGTTGAAAATCCAATTTTTATCAAGAAGGAATGATCGTCCTATAATTAAGGAAAGTGATATTCATATAGTGTACAAAAATAACCCACATTTCAATTCTATTCTAAATCAGTATAAAAATGTGATTTTTAAAATGTCAACATGAAGACCCAATCTATGACCTTCTTGAACTTGTAACCCAGAAAAATATTTATCTTTTAGAATCATACAAATAAATACATTATTTAAAGGATACAATTTTTTATTTACCTTAGAACAATGTTGTATCTTAATCCAAGTTTCTAATTTTGCAAGATGTCCCACACCTACTTTATCATCTGCTATCCAACTTGTCAACTTTCATCACAGACGGATTCTCAAGAAAATCTTGGGTGTATAGTCTGTTTCTAAATTCTTTAGTAATTTTTTACCCATAAACGAGACGTTGCAAGCACATTATATCATATTCATTGTTGTTTCTCTTCAACATAATAGCTTATTTTTTAAAAATAAAATAATGAACTTTTACTAATTTTTAGAAGATCGGTTCAGTTTGTTTAATAGCTCTTGCCATTTAGTGCCATTGTTATGCTGAATTCTGTAAAACCAGCCATAAATATGACCTAGATCATTGGCTGAAATGCTGATGGAAAGGGCCTAAAGTAATGTATTTCATTTCCAGAGCCTGAGGCGTAAACATTACATCTTTTCAAAGCCATGCGCAGAATAGGCTGCCATATCACGAGTCATGAAAACGTACGGGTGGTATCCCGTTTGTCCAAAATTAGTATTATTTGGAACAGAATATTCTGGTGACAATTGCCGCTTTACAACTGGTACGCATTCCAGAATTTTATCTTTGTCAATCGGTCGAATTCAGTATGCGTTTTGCACCAATACTGGTGACCTTAGACACGCAGAATAGTCCGACTCCAGTGTAACTCTTGTTCATCTTTCAGGGTGAGACTGAATTGTGTCAATCCAAGGAATGATCTTATTCCAAACATTAAGCCAGACATCGCACACTTTCTTACACTTGGCTACTATCCCATCCAAACTATCAGTTCTTGAAACTTTAGCATTCTTCTGAATCTTATTAAAATCTTTGTCAGTTTGCCATTTAACCCCAAAATACTTATCCAAATTTGCAAACGACGTTTTGTCCAAGTCTTCAAGTGTCTTGATTTCGAGGTCTCATGCACTATTTATTTGGCTACAATCAGAAATAAATACAATAATGGAAGCTAAAATTCTGGTGTACTCTTATAAAAACCACATGTACATCTTGGGATCTTTCTTTGGGATATTTGTAAATATCAATACATTTTCCCACTCAAGCTGCTGGTCAAAGTCTTTGAATTTGCCGCCCAGCTATTGTATCGCGTTCTTTTGATGCACTCCCTTAAATACAGCTGGCACATCTTGAGGGTCTTTTAACCACTGAATTCTGTCATTGTAAATATTAGCACAGCTAAAATGATCAATTAATCAACACATTTTCACACTCCATAGGTGGTTGAAATAGGACTGGCAAGTTTTTGAATTTGACACCCAGCTATTTGCATGCGTATGGAGGACTCCTGCATGCGTGATTTTCTGCGTCCCAGATCAAAATTTTGCGTACAAATATGCGTAATTAAGCATTTCCGAGACCTCTGGTCAATAAGGAAAAAAAATTGCAAAACACTGTACTTCTAGTATGATAAAACTATTTTTTCATGTACAAGAAAAATACATGTATGTGAAATTTCAGGATCCATGCCACAATCGTATTAGTAGAGGTGTCAAAAATTTAGGAAACTTCTACCAGATACCAGCTGATCATAACAACTGGTTACCTGGATACACAATCAAAGGGAAATTGTATTAAATATGAACTTAAACTGCTTTGTTGTAGGTTCACATATGCCAATCTCCAAGGAGGTATAAGCATAATTATTACTAATGTAACTGGTAAAAAAGAGAAATCTGAGCATAAAAAGAACAATCTATATATCACATGCCATAATTACCAAAAAAATATGAACAATGCACATTTACTTTTGCTACTTACCTGGATCTGCAATTAAAATTTTTGTCACAAAATCGGCTAAATCCATGTGGATTACTAGTTAGCACAAGAGTATAGACAAAAAAGGAAACTGATATATTATTTATGCACAATACCCACTTTTACTAGTCTACATGTCTATAGTAACTTTCACAAATAGTCATTAAGTCCTTAAACTATGACTGTTTTATTAAATCACTATTGAATTCTTATTTTAAATTTTTAAAGTGCTATTGATTTGTCTTTTTCTGGATGCAATGTATTTTAAGTTTAACAAAATCCCTCCCATCTAACATTTTTCAGCCATATAACATCCATCAGTCACATTGATAAAGCCCATTTATTATGATACCTGGTGCCATTTATTTTCAATTTAGACTAGTCCACTACGTATGTGATATCAAAATAGAATGACATGGTTTCACATTCAAGAAACCCATCTGTTTTCTTGGGACTGTTTGATGTACATACTATAAACAGAAAATAAGGAGACTAGACAAAGGTCTACCAATGAACAAAGAGGCTCGTATCATTGTTTCCAATTTAACACTCAGTCATATATGTACTAGGTTTAATGTCATTTTCCTTTGGCCAATGAGAGGTCAGTATTCCATTCACCAAGTTGCACTTGCATATTAAGCAGATGCAATCATGGCAATGTTGAGCGGTAGCTTGGGAAAATGGTCTGACATTCCTTAAAGGTATGATAGTAAGCCAAACTTTGAATAGGCATACAAAGTTGAACACCTGAGCTTTGCATCAGTACCAAATTTATTACACTACGCAAAATCTAGTTTGAAATATCAGTGCTGATTCTTAAATAGGTCACAAGAGAAAGGAGAGAAATGTTCCTCCTTGTGTTATTATATAGTACATGTATGACAAGTAAATTATAGACGATATGAGCCCCTGTGATAATGAATAAATGTGCAAATGACACGAGTCTCAAATTGTAATCGTTATTTTGTGTCTCGATCCAAACCAGAAAACATGGGGTTTTTTTCATGTTTTTTTAAAGGGGTACCCAGTTGTCCAATTTATTACCCAGGGTATTATCAACGGGCGGGTACCTGAGTACCCATTGGCATCTTTATGTATTAAATTCATAATGAATCTCTTCCCAAAAATGATTACTTTTCACACATTATTTTTCGTGCTGTTAAGAAATAAATTTTTTTTCATGTACGAGAAAAACATATGTATATGTAATTTTGGGAGCCATGCCATATCGTGCTATATCCAAATTCATGTTACAATAGAACATGCTACAGCAGGGTCACACTACGTAAGAGTTACAATTTCACATTAAGAGCACAAATCATGGCAGATTGAGGATATTATAGTGTATGTTAATGTAGGCATGAAGGCACATTTATTCAATTAAATATTAGTTCTTGTTCTAAAGTTTAATACCAATATAGTTTAAGCATAGTCTATTCAATCCTGATTATTGAACACTTTGCACTGTAAATGTCATCAAGAAACTTCCAGATTAAACTTTTTGATCGCTATGGACTTTACAATGGTGGCCAGGTACAAAATTGGGTAAAGAAAAGCGCACGCCAGATCAAACTGTCTCAGTATATGGTATTTGGAATTTTATTTTCAACATGTGTAGCTTTCTTTGTGACATAACAGTGTGCAACATTCAATCCAGTTGGCATCAGAGCAGAACTTTAGGTTAACCCCATCCAAAAATGTCTCCATACTTTAACATTGAGTTCTGCCATATGTGTTTATCAGGTTGTTCAGTAGTGACCTTCCAAAGGAATATGGATCTAGGATGATCCAAATAAAGTGAATAATTGCCATTTCAATGTATGTGTAATCAAATTCTAAAAAGATGGCATCTGTTACTGAAATAATCAGTATTGAACTTGTAGATGAGCTGTATGTAGCTATGCGCAAGCAAGGTGGGGACAACTTGGATATGCATTTGAAAATTAACATTAGACCAGAGATCAAAACACCATACCCTGTGTTAAAATGATAATGTCTTGCATGGAATTAATGGTTTTTATGACAAGTAAAATCCCCAAATCTTGTGTATCTCACATTATTTTAATTCCAGCACGCATTTTGAAGTGAATAAAGGCACAACAAAACAGTTAAACTGCATTTTATCGTCTTATTTGGTCATATAAGCATTCTACACATACATTTTTTAAAACTACAACAATTTTACCGTTTTTTAATATATGTCTGAAAATTTTACCTGATGTGCATTGTCTGAAATTGAGTTTTTATTTAAACAGGCCAAGCATGAGTATCCAAACAGGAAGATGCACTGCCAACATGATGGAAACAGTACAGATACTTAGTGATGTCATTCTAAATGCTTGAAAATATGTTACACTGCAAACTTATGTCAACTTTTTGACCCAAATCAGCACACCATGTAACAAATTCCTAACTTTTCAAATACTAGTTATGTAATTTTAACAGAACTGATCACCTGCTTACATGGTATAAACTTCTAGACTGCTACTTTGGTGGTATTTAGCACCAACCTACCTTGTTATAAATAGGACATAACCCTTCGCCATCTTGCCAAAGTGTCATTAAGTATAGTCTCAATTTTTAAGTTGCTATTCAGCATTGGGAACAAATATCAATGAAATTGAAACAATGGATTGTAACATGCATTTTGCATTTTTGATTCGCCTGGATTCCATTTCGGAGTAAATCAAAGCGATGTGAATCCTCATGTACAATGGACCCGTTTTCAAGTTCCGTTGGCCTACATTTCTGCTGCCTGGAATGCGATGGAAGCCAGAAATGCCAAAATAGGATTAAGTTGAAGCATGTTTCTTTAACACAACGAATAAAAATATATTAATACTGAAGAAAGTGTTTAGACAGCTTCATTTCGTTCAAGATTCTTATTATCCTTTTTAACCAATTTCAGTATTCCCAGCTTCCATCGCATTCCAACTAAATGAAATGTAGGCAAACCAAACCTGAAAACATGTCCATTTGCTTGTGTGAGAATTTAAATTTATTAGAAAAAAGAGGCATCAGAGTAAGTCTGACTAAAACATTATGACTTTAATTTCTAGAAAAGCACCGACTGCCATATGAAAAATTCCTGAAAATCGGACTTGTTGTTCTGACATTAATCGACATAGGAACACGCTACACTGTACTGTTATTTGGGCAGTAAGAACTCAACCCTAAAACGTAAATATCTGGGTTGATGTCTTACATTGTATGACCAGGCATTTAACAGGATCCAAAATATGGGCTGCACAATATGTAGCTATGTGCAAGCATGGAGGGGATAACTCTAATATGCTTTTGAAAATAATGTTAGGCCCTGAGATCAGAACAGGTCTCTTTTTGCCCCATACCCTATGTTAAAGTTATAACGTCCTGCATGGAATTATTGATTTTTATGTTAAGTAAAAACCCCAAATCTTGCGCATCTGGCATTATTTAAATTCTAGCGCACGTTTTAAGGTGAGCAAGGACACTATGACATATTTAGATTGCATTTTATCCTCTTATTCGGCCAAATACACTCTCTACACATCCATTTCTAAAAAGAATGATTTTACTATTTTTTAAGAAATTTCTGTAAATTTTAGCTGATGCGCTTTGCGTGAAATTGAGTTTTGAATTTAGTGGGTCAGACATGTAATCCAAACTGGAATATGCACTGCCAGCACGATGGAAGTAGTAACAGTCCTTAGTGATGTCATTCTCAAAGCACGAAAATGTTAAACTGCAAATTTATATTAACTTTTTGACTAAAATTGGCACACCATATGGCAAATTTATAATTTTTCAAACACTAGATATGCAATTTTAATAGGACTGATCACCAGCTTACAAACTGTACTGCTACTCTGGCGATTGTCAGCGCTAACCTACATTGCTATAAATATGACTTAACCGTTTGCCATCTTGCCAAAATCTTGTTAAGTATAGTCTCAATTTTTAATTTGCTACTCAGTATTTAGGAACATATATCAGTGAAATTTAAACTTGCTTGTATTTAGCGCTGAACTACAGACTCAAGGTTGTTTGGATCTTACCTTTCCGTCAATGGTGAAATCCAAGACTATCCGAATGCAAACAGCACTGCCTGCCATTACTTGTCCAGACGTCAAAATCAGCGAACAATTATTGCATTTTCTCTAATATGTCACAAACTGAATGAAGTGTGTCAAGCTTTTTTGAAAACTGAACTATTCTTGATTATGACTGGCTTAAGTTGGAAATTAGCAGATGCAATTAGGATAAACATGCAGGGTTGGAACTAGTCCTATAATGTAAGACATAGCACATGTTTTTGTTTTGCTGCTATGTCTTACTAACCAAATAACGGCCTTGTATATTGTGTTCCGATGTCGGTTGACATCTGAACAAGCAGTCAAAGTTTCAGGAATATCTCACACATTTAGCAGCCTATATCGACAATCTTCCACTAATTTATGTGTAATTAATATACTTACTGTGCTGTCTTTATCCTGGTGGAATCAAAATATGACACTAGCAAATGGATGCATTTTCATGTTCCGTTGACATACACTGGAATTTGTTGCACTGCGATTGTAGTTGAGGTACACCGAAGTATGTTCAAGTAGGTTCATATGTTTCTTGAATGAAACGAAATCTTGCTTACAGTTCCAATAGGCATAATATATTCTGATTCATTTCGCTAAAGAATAATATTTCAACTTCACCTGATTTCGGCATTCCCAGCTTCCATCGCTTTCCAGCCAACTGAAAGTAGGCCAACGAAACTTGGAAACAGGTCCATTTCTTTTGCGAGAATTTGAATTTATCAGAGGAAAGACTTCAGGGTAAGTAAAGTCTGACAAAAACATTATAACTTTGTAGAAAAGCATTGTTATTGGTTGCCAGTTGTGTGTGATATTCCTGAAAATTTGACTTTTGTTACACTGTTAATCAACATCAAAACACGCTACACAGCGCCATTAGTTAGGCAGCAACACCCATCACCCCCAAGAAGAAAAATATCGGATGATGTTTCTTACGTTGCATTACTAGGTTGGAACTAGTCCTACAAAGTAAGACATAGCACGTTTTTGTTTAAGTGCTATGTCTTACTACCCAAATAATGGCCTTGCATAGCCTGTTCCGATGTCGGTTGACATCGGAACGAGTAGTCAAAGTTTCAGGAATATCTCACACACCTGGCAGCCTATATCGAAACTCTTCCACTAATTTATGCGTAATTAATATACTTACTGTGCTGTCTTTATCCTGGTGGATTCAAAATATGACATTAGCAAATGGATGCATTTTCATGTTCCGTTGACATATATTTGAATTTGTTGCAATGCGACTGTAGTCGAGGTACGCCGAAGTGTGTTCAAGTAGGTTCATATGTTTCTTGAACAAAACAAAATCTTACTACAGTTCCAATAGGCATAATATATTTTGATTCATTTCGCTAATGAATAATATTTCAACTTCACCCAATTTCGGCATTCCCAGCTTCCATCGCTTTCCAGCCAAATGAAATGTAGGCCAACGAAACTTGAAAACAGGTCCATTTCTTTTGTGAGAATTTGAATTTATCAGAGGAAAGACAACAGGGTAAGTAAAGTCTGAAAACACATTATAACTTTGTAGAAAAGCATTGTTATTGGTTGCCAGTTGTGTGTGATATTCCTGAAAATATGACTTTTGTTACACTGTCAGTCGACATCAAAACATGCTACACAGCGCCGTTAGTTAGGCAGTAAGACCCATCACCAACCCAGAAGAAAAATATCAGGGTGATAAGTCTTACGTTGTAGGACTAGGTTGGAACTACCGAGGGGAGTGGACTAGTCTTCCCTTGTGTTATATTGTTGCAGTTTAGAACCCCATCCCTTGATTCGTGGACGGATACTCCTAATTTTCTTCGTAACGATACCCTGTGATTTGTTGAGGAAAAACTGTTTATCTTGATCTCCAAAAGTAAATAATTTGACGACCGGTTATTTTTAAATTTAAATTTTTTAACAGCTCCTGGCGTAATATCTAAGGGTTTATGTGGGACAAAATATACATATGTAATCATGAGACCATGATAAATCTAAAGAAGTTAATGTTATAGCTTGAAAACGCGTTTTTCAAAATACCTTGCGCATAGCTATGACTCGAACTTACATGACGCTGACAAATGGGCGACTCGATGAGTCCATACGAGACACGTATCATATAACACGTAACATTTTTCGTTTAGCATTGTTTCCATTTAAAAGACCTTTCCCTTACCACGGAGATTCAAAGTCAGATTTGCTGATTTCTTGCTTTTGAGAAGAAAGTTTGTCTACTTCCATTTGTCCTTTTCGATTTCCCGCGATGACTGACTGGTTTACTACTATTATTTTCTGAAGACCCAGTGACAACTGAATTCAATTCAATTCTTTGGGGTGGATTAGTTGAACGTATGCGAAAAAAGACATTGAATGTAAATAACGTCTATGTTGAACAGCACGGAAACCCCCACAGCTGTTATTACATCATAACTTAATTTACGTCATATTGACTAGACAATGTATCATCACAAGCTGCAACGTACGCAACAGTTTTTGAACTTTTAAACGGAATGATTTCTTCAACTTTTTTTAATTACAAAGTTGCATGAATTTGAAAGTGCGGGTATTTCATTGCTTGTTGAAACGTGGACAACTGTTTTGTCAACATCTATCATTTTATACGATTATTTTATTGCACATATTGCCGGGCGTTCGTTTAGTAATGACTTACAAATTTGGAAAATATAACCTCGGATACCCCCGAGGCTCTTTTAGAAAGTCCTTTATATGTTGGCCCTTATCTAGCTCCCAGCTATATAAACTGGTAACCATTGAGGAGTCCCGACATATTTCCGATATAAAGGCTTTTATATCTTAAGTGTTTCCCCCTCTGTTCTGTGATAGTGTATGTTCAGAAAGTCGGAGTTATTCTGGGACGGCGGAGCAGGGACGCCGC
>JAECUM010094270.1:0-29033 GCA_016617855.1 Megalonaias nervosa | reverse complement strand
CACAAAACCAAAACCAGACATGCTTGTTAAAAAAAGGTAGCTTTTGTCTCACTTTTACATGTAGTAACTGTTGCATTGACATCTTTACATATCCAAGCATGTAGATATGTACAATCTCACTACGTCTTTACCATTCTTTCTTTTTTGGCCCAAGTCAACATTTGGAGTGGGTTTCATTGTACCTAACCCGCTGGGGAGAGGGATGAGGGAGGATACTGTGTACATACATTTACATTATTTGTATTCTTGGTTAGGTTTTTGCAGTTAGCTCAGGTTTTTTTGTATCCTGTATATATACCTGGAATCATAAAACTTGGTGAAGGGATGCATCAGGATGAGTACTACAATCATGTCTCAAAAGTATGTCACTGACCAGTATTTCACACATTACATGCTTAGATTACATTTTCTGTTTTAACTTTATCTCTCAAGCTCCATTAATGCTAGAATCACAGTCTTAGTATTATACCCTTGCAGCAAAAGCCACATCACAAAAGTAGCTTACTGTGACCTACATTTCATGCAGCACTTTGGTTTTAGTTTGTTTTCCTTTATGCTAGAATCATTAATATAGATGATTGTATGCATCTCTGTAACTGTCTTAGCTTTAATTTTTTTTCCTTTTTTTTTCATCACAGTTTGATTACAATGTAGAATATTTTTGGTAATGCTGCCTGTGATCACATGACTGGACTAGCTTAAGCAAGGTATGACAGTGTAGCAGATAATTTCATTCTTTGACTCTGTCAGCAGGGTCAGCTGGCTTTGCTTCAAGTTTGTCCAGGTAGATTATACTGTGTGTGAGCAGAAGGAATTATGAGAGGATTAAAGATGTTAATTGATTATGGTTGAGTTACTAAAGTGCTCAGTCAGCATAAAACAATAAACATTATTTTGATTCTCTCCACAAAGTATGTTCTACTTTATTGCATAAAGCTGTTGAGATGGATTAGAGTCTATGCTATGTATCATCAAAAGTAGTTTGGACAGGATTAAAGGTGTTAATTGATTATGGCTGGATTACTTGAGAACTCAGATGGCACAAAACAGGGTTGGTTAAACTCAAGTGTTTTAAAGTTTGTTGAGGTAGCATGCATTATCTAGCAAAGCCAAGACACCAAAATCCAAGCAATTGACATATCACACAAATTCATTGATGGATAAAGTTCAACGGGGCATCGATCTGTATTCTGCTCTTCCTGCAAAGCTGATTTCAAAATCTGTTATGGTGTTAATGCTTCCAGACTTGGAAATCACACAAAAGTTCTCAAGCAAACAGCTAAGAGTTACTCACATTGTGACCCAAGCTTCGAGTCCTCATTGGGATGAGAAAGTCAGTGACATGTGTCACAGTGAAAAATATGCTGTTCTCATTGGCAAGCCAAATGGTCATGGGCATAAGAAAATGAAGACACTCTTAGTTTGTATTTTTGACAAGGACGTAAACAGAATATCCACAAGATTCCATGAAATACCAACTTGTAACATTGGATCAGCAGAACTCATCTTCGCATCCATGGATAAAATAATCATGTAAGTATTACTAAAGTTTAGCTATTTTATTGTTCACAGTTGAATAATAATAATAATAATAACAATAATAATATGGATTCAGAGGAGGATTTAATCTGTGATGCCTTGGATGAATGAGGTCTTTGTTTTCTTCTATAATACTAACAAGTGATAATCATTTTTCCAGATATGATTGTTAGTGTCAAAGGATGGCGAGGATAGTAATGATAATGATGAAGACAAGGGTATAAAGTTGCAAAGGTTGTGATGGTATAGTGTATGCATCAGTTTTTGATGTTGCCAATCTTACCGACATTAAAACAAATTAGATGTTTGGGAGTACAATAATTAGCCACTAATTGGATTGTGTAGGTTGTCTTTTCGCCTGTAATCCATATTGATAATTATCAGCTGTTGATGGGTGAACAATGAAACAATATTAAAGGTAAGTTCTGCTAATTGAAAATCAAAGCAGCAATAGGTATCTTTGAAGGAAAATGTCAATCAAGTTTGCATCAGTAAAATTCCAAAAGAATTATATAGATGAAAGTCCAATTTCTGAATGTAAACCTTCAAACCATTACAACAGATTATAAAATATTTCAGAGACAGAAATCTCCTTCAGACCAGTTGCATGGACTTCAGCAGATGAGTTAGTGACCATTTTGTTTTTGTTGTTTTGTGAAAATGGGAGATAAGTTATTCCAACAACAGGAGTGAATGGACATGTAATCTTTCTTGACTGCAGCATTAAAAACAAATTTTATTAGAAATAAACAGAGTTGCCTTTAATTATAATTATTTAAAATATCTATTGATATCCATGACAAATAAATTTCAGAGTTCTAATGTTTTGCATTTTGAATTGCAGCAGTGAAGCTGTCTAAGAGATTCATGACATAAACTCAGAGTGAGAGAACTGTGCTGGAAGATTAAATTTAGGACAACATTCTGACTACCAAAGAACTTCTAAAATTTCAACCCAAACAGTAAGTCCTAAGCAGTTTTGGCAGACAGTCAGCAATCTGAATCTACCCACAAGCAGGAAACTTCTTGGTGGTCTCGATTTGTACTGACATTGATACATTCCAATGCAGACAGCTGAAAGGACATTATCCATACTGAGGAAAATTCAAAGGAACTTGAGAGGAAAGCTGGATCAAGTGACATTACATAATCATTAAGTGCTAATATCAACATTGATGGGGACTGCCATGAATATGATCCTAAGAAATGCTAAAACTGCTTGTTGTACATATAAGGAGAGTATGAACAGCAACAAGTTATTGTGATAGGGCTGATTTGCATATTTTAGCATCAGAAAAATGGAAATTTGTTCAATAGTTGTAATTTTTATCCTCTGCATACTAAAACTTGGGTTGATGAAAATCCTTCCTCTTTTGATGTCAAAACTCCTAACTAGATTGTGCAAATCTTCTTATCTGTTCCAAGCTGAGCTTTTTTTTTCTGTCTCTTGTATGGTACATACTGTCTTATCTTCAGTCATTAATCATGGTAAGGGGATGCATCTTGATGAGCACTATTCCCCCTCATTACTCAAAGTAGGTACTTATGGCCCATGGTTTATGCTTTATTGACTTGAACTTGATTTTGCATTGCATGTTCATTTATCAGACATGTATCATGCTGGCCTTATGAAATTGATGGTGATATACATACCTATTAGTACTACACAAAAAAAGCTATTTGTGACAGGTTTTGAAGTTTTTACATTCAGCTCATGACTTGGGTTTTTGGTATGCAGTGTGCATTCTACCTTTCCTAAAACTATGAAATATAGCAAGGAGACGCATCTTTATGAGTATCATACCCTTATTGTAAAAAGAGCTCTCTGGTTTACATTTCATGTTTTAATGACTTTATGTAAATTTTATGCTTGAAGTTCATTTATCAGGTGCTGTGTATGTTCAAATCATGAAACTTGACAATTGGATGCATCTATGTTAGTACAATATCCTTACAACCAAAGTAGGTCACAATGGCCTATTTTTATGCTTTTCACATGACCTCATATATTCTCAGAGAACTCCCTTTTATGGTCAATACAGTTGGAATTAAGTATACATATATTTATTCAGTGATAAAAGTTCCATATTAATCACTATTCAGTGTATATTGTGACAGGTTACCCTCAACAAGTTACATATGTATTGTACATGTGAATTACTATAGGAATTGTGGGAATTAGATGAGTGGACTGCATGCTTTTATGTGAGGCCTCAGATATGGTAACTAGTTATGGTAATTCCTGATGCTTGAACTAAGCATTTATTATGGACTGTCACGCCAATTGTCACAATCTTTGACTTTCCCCTAGTAAAATCAGGCTTCCAAGGGTGGACGGTGGTAATAGCTTCTGATGCAGATTCTAAGGACAATGATAGTACTTGTGTATCTCTTAACTTGAAATCATAAAAGAATGTTCTTTTTTATAGTTTTTTATATTTTATTGTCACAGTATGCTTCTACTTCAATACCTGCCTTTACAGACATTTTTTAGCAGATATCTTTTCATAATATACACTTTCATTGATCCCCATTACAAATTCTTCTGTAATTTTCTTTTACATAGCAGACACCTGTCTAACATGGACCATGTTTTTTTTTGTCAACAAAATGAAGTATAATGGATATGTTGACCAGACATATGTCGGAATTTCATTCCATTGCAGCCTTCCGTAACTGATGTTGAAAGGACACAGATATGTGAAGTCAGCTTGTTTTGACAACTCACTGGACACTGACCATTATCTTCTCGGTCACATTACATCAGTAGTTCATTTAGCATTGATTTCATAAATGATACGATCTTGCTTCTAACAGATCATAAAGAGTACCATTATGGTGATTGGCACTCTGTAGGGTACCATTATGGTAACTGGCGCTCTGCAGGGTACCATTTTGGTGAATGGCACTCTGCAGGGTACCATTATGGTGATGGCCACACTGCATGGTACCATTATGGTGATGGGTACTCTGCAGGGTACCATTATGGTGATGGGCACTCTGCAAGGTACCATTATGGTGATGGCACACTGCAGGGTACCATTATGGTGATGGGCACTCTGCAGGGTAACATTATGGCAATGGGCACTCTGCAAGGTAAAATGATGGTGATGGGCACACTGCATTGTACCATTATGGTGATAAGCACTCTGCAGGGTACCATTATGGTGATGGGCACTCTGCAAGGTACCATTATGGTGATGGCACACTGCAGGGTAACATTATAGTGATGGACACTCTGCAAGGTAAAATGATGGTGATGGGCACATTGCAAGGTACCATTATGGTGATAGGCACTCTGCAGGGTACCAGTATGGTGATGGGCACTCTGCAAGGTATCATTATAATGATTGCACACTGTAGGGTACCATTATGGTGATGGCACTCTGCAGGGTACCATTATGGTGATAGGCACTCTGCAGGGTACCATTATGGTGATAGGCACACTGCAGGGTACCATTATGGTGATAAGCACACTGCAGGGTACCATTATGTGATAGGAACTCGGGAGGGTACCATTATGTGATAGATGCAGTTGTAGCTCTGAACAGCTTGTAAATTAAACAATTCACAAGTGGGTATGGCTGACTATATATCAAATTTAGTAAAATGATAACATAAAAACCTTTCTTGAGAGACTATCTTTCTTGAGAGACTAGGTTCTCAGTGCATAGACTTATTAATTACATAGTGCTATTACCCATCATGGGAGATCACATTTTTTTGTGTGGTAAATGGGATGGTCTTATACAACTATAGTATTCTCAGTTAAAATCCTTATATATCAAGGCACAATGTATAATGCTGACTTTAGTAAAGGTCAGTAACACACATAAAATTGTCTGCTTCCAGTTCATTTCAGTTAGCATTACAAGGCCAATGGTTTTCTTTGTCAGTACACTCATTTTTCATTTATAAAAGAAAGGTTATGGAGTATACAATATAAACCATGACAATTTTACAGTTTGGTTTCAACTTATTGATGATACTACCAAGTGTTAAAATGAAATAATGTTGTGCTGACCTTTGACCTTTAGATATGGCTAGCTGTTTTAATTAATTTTTTGTCTTCATACTTTGAAATTATTTGCTGATCAATTAAGTCCAAGTGTATATTAGTGCATTAACATTTTAATGGAATTTTTTTTAATGATTTGTAACTTATTCTGCATTTCATTTGTTTAGTTTCACTGTTACTGGATTCTGACATTTTTGGTGCTGGTTTTTCATTGTTATCGAATGTGATAGTTTGGTTAATTATTTCCAGAAGAACTCTGTCCCTGATCCTATCTATAATAGCTGCAAAGCAGATCAAGAGCACTGGCCCTGTTTATAAAGGACACCTATCTAAATTGAACAAATTTGTCGTGTTTCTTGACCATCCATGATATACAAATTTCAATTTACATGGTGTAATGGCGTGTCAACACAATACTGGCTGTAGTGCAATCTGAATAAAATTACAATCTCCGACTTACTAGCAATGTGATGGATACTGATACAAGTTTATGTTCTGTTGACCTTTTCATTTAACCAATGAAATTACAGCTTTCAGATTTATGAAAGTGAAAATCTTCATTTGGAACATAATGTTTCTAATGATAATTCTCCCTAACATGAAATGTAACACTTTATCTGACTGGTTACTAGTAATAACATGACCAGGAGTTGCAGAGGTCACCAGAATTTGGACCTTTATCAATGCATGTCAGTGTTAATGAGATTACCATATAGTGTTGAAATCAAGTTTTAAATATGTAAAGATAAAAAATTGCAACAAAAAAAGCTTAGACAGAAAAGAGCTAACATTTCATTATCATGATTACTTTAGTGTGGATGATAATTATTGTTTGCAGCAGCTGCTTGGGACTAGTAAAGCATGGTAAAGGCATGTTATGTAATCATTGATTACATTCTGATGTAAACAAGACAACATCGTCATCAGTGATTATTTTTGGCATCTGAACTTGTAAATATTTAGTAGTTCATAAAGAGGCAAAATACATAAATTATATATGCAACATTCTAGGATACACACATTTACTTGTCATTAAAACAGTCCTTATTCTTTACTGTTAGAACAGCCTTACCAGTATTCTTATTTGCTCCTCAAATTCCTGTAGCACATTCTAATACCATGGTTTGGCCAATGAATAAGAAATTTATTCATCTGAAGAGAAAAAAGAACATTCTCTCACTCTTGGTGATCTTTGTGAGAAACTTTGTTGAAGATTTCTTTTGAGGAGCAGCTTAAAGGTTATTGTTCCAAACTCTGAATGATAGATCTCTGATTAGGCTGTATGGTGTATCATACCAAACTCTAAATGGTAGATCTCTGATTAGGTTGTAGGGTGTATCATACCAAACTCTGAATGATAGATCTCTGATTAGGTTGTAGGGTGTATCATACCAAACTCTAAATGATAGATCTCTGATTAGGCTGTATGGTGTATCATACCAAACTCTAAATGATAGATCTCTGATTAGGTTGTATGGTGTATCATACCAAACTCTAAATGATAGATCTCTGATTAGGCTGTATGGTGTATCATACCAAACTCTAAATGATAGATCTCTGATTAGGTTGTATGGTGTATCATACCAAACTCTAAATGGTAGATCTCTGATTAGGTTGTATGGTGTATCATACCAAACTCTAAATGAAACTCTGAATGGTAGATCTCTGATTAGGCTGTATGGTGTATCATACCAAACTCTAAATGGTAGACCTCTGATTAGGCTGTATGGTGTATCATACCAAACTCTAAATGGTAGATCTCTGATTAGGTTGTATGGTGTATCATACCAAACTCTAAATGGTAGATCTCTGATTAGGTTGTATGGTGTATCATACCAAACTCTAAATGGTAGATCTCTGATTAGGCTGTATGGTGTATCATACCAAATTCTATCATGGTATCCAAACTCTAAATGGTAGATCTCTGATTAGGTTGTATGGTGTATCATACCAAACTCTAAATGGTAGATCTCTGATTAGGCTGTATGGTGTATCATACCAAACTCTAAATGATAGATCTCTGATTAGGTTGTATGGTGTATCATACCAGAATCTAAGTGGTAGATCTCTGATTAGGCTGTATGGTGTATCATACCAAACTCTAAATGGTAGATCTCTGATTAGGTTGTATGGTGTATCATACCAAACTCTAAATGGTAGATCTCTGATTAGGCTGTATGGTGTATCATACCAAACTCTAAATGGTAGATCTCTGATTAGGCTGTATGGTGTATCATACCAAACTCTAAATGGTAGATCTCTGATTAGGCTGTATGGTGTATCATACCAAACTCTAAATGGTAGATCTCTGATTAGGCTGTATGGTGTATCATACCAAACTCTAAATGTTAGATCTCTGATTAGGCTGTATGGTGTATCATACCAAACTCTAAATGATAGATCTCTGATTAGGCTGTATGGTGTATCATACCAAACTCTAAATGATAGATCTCTGATTAGGCTGTATGGTGTATCATACCAAACTCTAAATGATAGATCTCTGATTAGCAGTGCCAGATTAGCCATTATGCATGTTGTGCAATTGCTTTGGGCACCAGCCCAACAGGGGCACCAGAAAAAAATTCAAATTAATTGTTGATGATAAAATGGTATGAATTATATATGACCATTTCAGTCTGCATGTACACCTGTACAAGTATTTTTATTTGGAATGATGGTAACAAGAGTATTTTCCTACCTTTTTAGCTTTTTAATCTTGTTTTTTTAGCTTCATATTTTGTAATAGTGGGGGCACTATAATATTTTGAGTGCTTAGGGCCCTGGAAGGCATTAATCTGGCACTGCTGATCAGACTGTGTGGTGTATTATTCCAAACTCTAAATGGTAGATCTCTGATCAGGCTGTGTGATGTTTTTATTCCAGACTCAGAATGGTAGATCTCTGATCAGGCTGTGTGGAGTATTTTTCCAAACTCTTAATGGTAAATCACTGACCAGGCTGTGTGGTGTACTATATCAAACTCTGAATGGTAGATCTCTGATCAGGCTGTGTGCTGTTTTTATTCCAGACTCGGAATGATAGATCTCTGATCAGGCTGTGTGGTGTTTTATTCCAAACTCTGAATGGTAGATCTCTTTTCAGGCTGTGTGGTGTTTTATTCCAAACTCTAAATGGTGGATCTCTGATTAGGCTGTATGGTGTATTTTTCAAACTCTAAATGGTATATCTCTGATCAGGCTGTTTGGTGTACTGTACCAAACATTAAATGGTAGATCTCTAATTAGGCTGTATGGTATACTGTACCAAACTCTAAATGGTAGATCTCTGATTAGGCTACATTGTGTACCATACCAAACTCTAAATGGTAGATGTCTGATTAGGTTGTATGATGTACCATACCAAACTCTAAATGGTAGATCTCTGATCAGACTGTGTGTTTTAATATACCAAATACTAAATGGTAGATCTCTGATTAGGTCTCTGATCAGGTTGTGTGGTGTCCCATACCAAACTCTAAATGGTGGATCTCTGATCAGGCTGTGTGTTGTAATATACCAAACACTAAATGGTAGATCTCTGATCAGGCTATGTGTTGTACTATACCAAACACTAAATGGTAGATCTCTGATTAGGTCTCTGATCAGGCAGTGTGGTGTACCATACCAAACTCTAAATGGTAGATCTCTGATCAGGCTATGTGTTGTACTATACCAAACACTAAATACTAGATTTCTGATCAGAATGTGTGTTGAACTATACCAAACACTAAATGGTACATCTATGATCAGATTTCAAAGTGTACCATTTCAAACTCTAAATAGTAGATCTCCGATCAGACTGTACAGTATATTATACCAAACTCAAAAGGTCTGATTGACTGCATTTCACAAAACTATATTAGCACAAGATCTGAACTTAGACTTAATCAAGACTCGATACTCAGAAGTCAGTGATATTATGCAGATAGTTCGATGAAATAAACCAATTCTGAAATTTTTATTATTGTACATTTGTTTCAAGTTATCAATTGTAAACCATTTGGGATCTGTAGTGAGACTTCAGCTTTTATGCTTACGATGTTTAATAACTAACAACTGTGGTGCCTGAATGTGATAGACTGTTGGTAAACCTAAATGAATAGTAAACTGTTATTGCAAAAGTATGTTAATGTGACTCATATTGTGTGCTTTCCTAATGTATACATAACTATTACCAGGAATTGCATTATCCCCTTTTTAGTTGTTGTTCCTCGGGGGCCCCGAGTGGCCGAGTGGTCTAAAGCGCTGACCGTTACGGATCACTGCCATCTCACCTCTGTCTGCGTGAGTTCGAGTCCAGGCTCGGCTAACGTGGGTACATGAGAAAGCCTGCCAGTAGCTTCTCGTGGGTCGGTGGTTCTTCCCTGGATTTTCCAGGGTTCTTCCTCCACCATTAATACTGGCCGTCATGTATAGCCTATCTTGTGCTGAAAAATGGCGTTAAACCCTATAACAACAACAACAGTTGTTGTTCTTCTAAAGTTGTAGTCATGTCATAGCAGACCATTCTTCCATCTGGCACAATCTGCTACTCTGGTCATCACCTGAAGATGCACATATAAATAATACACTTTGTTCTTGCAAGTTTGGATAGAGTTATTGCCCTTTTGTGTCTTGTGGTTTAATACAGAGTATGACAAACTCAACAAAATACAATTAGTCCCACAGTTTTGGAAATATTACCATAAAACTTGGTAATTATGGTAATCACCTCAAGATGTGCATATCAACCGATCACTTTGCTTCCACAATGTTTGTAAGAGTTGTTGTCCTTTATCTTGCCCTCATCTAAACACAACTAATCTCAGTTTTCAGTGGATTACCATGAATCTTTGCAAATTTATTATGGTCATCATTTGTTCATGCACATATCAACAAAATGCTTTGATCTCACAGTTTTTGTTAGAGTTATAACCCATGCAACCGAATGTAGTGTTCAAGAGAATCTTGTGAACTCAGCACATCTTGCAAGTTTTTTGTGGATTGCTGTGAAAGTTGGTACTTATTAAGGTCATTATCTAAAGTTGAATATAATGACAAATCCGTTTGCTTTCTTGATCCCCATTGTGACTTACAGCTCTATGCCATGTGTAACATAATTTTGTGACTGCAGCTTCTCTTGCTGTTGTTAGTGGTTTGTTGTGAATCTTATTACTTAATCTATTCTCATCATCAGAAGACATGCATTTTAACAAATCATTTTATTCACACTGTTTTCCAAAGAGTTTTGTTCTTTTTGTGACTATAGACATCATCATAGTAGAGGTGGGATAAAGAGGGGGTCAGAGGAATATTTATTTGAGCAGATAGGTCACCATTCCTGTGGTATCGTTTCATCTTCCTATTGCATACATTTTAAAGGGTCTGTGTTCTGGGGACAGCTGACGGTTGGTTCCTGAAGCTGAACACAAAGGTTCACATTGACCAAATCATTGAGGATTTTGCCAAAAACTGCCCACGACTGGAGCGCCTTGAAATCCAGTGGGATCCTGACACCATCCGATATAGCGACAAGAGCAACAAATTTGTGGACCACATCAGGTAGGAATAAAGCAAGGAATTTCTGGATTGTTTAATCTTTAAGATAGCAAAGTGTTTGGCAAGGTTGTCAAGTTAGATAATGTTGAGAATACTTGCTGAAAGTTAATATAACAATAGAATAATTATCTATTTTCATTGCCTCTCTGTTTCTCATGATTATTAAAAGTGCCATCTAAAGCATTTATAACAGGATATATTACTGTCATATTAGAGAGTAAGTGAGAGGTTGGCAGGGACTATTTACTTTATCCTAACAATAGGATGCATTACTGTTTAATTGTAATTGACAGTAAATGAGAAGTTGACAGGAACTATTTACTTTAAGATGACTGTGATTTTTTTCATATTAAACTAAGGTAAGTAATGTATATAACATGCAGAAGAACAAAGATCTTCATTGTTATTTCCCTTGCTTTAATTTGCAATAGGTTAGCACCATTAAGATTCAAGAAAATTGTATATGTGAAATCCTCTACTTTGCGGGGGTAGGTTTGCTTCACTAACATGAACATGAACCATCTGAGTGGAAGGTCAGCTCTCATGGTAGCAGCAATATTCCAATCAGTGTTTCTCTCCTATTTAAAAAAAATATTTTATAAAATTTCTGGGTCCAGCAGTACACATCATCTGTGTCCATCCTGGTAATGCTGTTTGGTTATCCTTACAGTCTGATCAACCTGATGCTTGCTGGTTACATCAGTTGTGTAGGGGGAACATTTTTGCAAACACCTTGATTTTCCAATTTGGAAAAATGGCAGATGCCAGACAATTTGTTGACAGGTGTCCTCATTGAATACTTAAGAAATTACCAAATCTAGAAGATTGTGACTTCATGGCATGAGTGGTAAGAAGTTAGATGCTCATCAGTTTAGCAAATGACATTTCAGTGTAAATTTATACACACTGGTACAGTTGCCTAACTGTCTTGCACCAGCTTTGTTTATCTCAATTTTTGAAGCACGAGACAGCACATATAAATGTTGATTATGTCAGTCACTACCTTTTTATGCCATTATAGTTAATTGTATATCATATTTATATCTTCCGTCTGTTCTCTCGGCTTGCAGAATTATTTTTACCAGTTTACCAGAATTTTAGTGTTATGTAGGTTGTTTTAAAAAAATTCAGATACCAAGTCTGATTGCCGCTTTAGACTGTCTAGTTCTAGACTGTTATTCATTATAAAACCCAGTTTTCTAAAATAGAAATGACAACTCTGTTTACTGACCCAGTCCCAAATTAAAAATCGGAGTTTGGAAGGGCACAGAAACAACTCTTCACCCTAACTTTCTGAGTGGGTCTAAACAATGCCTTTTTTGTGCCCTTTCTGTATCAAAGTACATGTAGTATATACCAAGAATAGTGGAGATGTAATCATAGGCTTGTCTGTGAAAAATAAGTTATCATGTAATGATACTGGTATTGTTATATATAAGCACCCACATTTGTCTGCGTGTTCCAGCTGCCAGACAAGAGGTTGCGAATTTGAAACTCACGATGGCATCACAAATTTTTTTATACTTTTTTTTATATTTTTATGCTTAAACTTTCTTTTAAACTTGCTCATCCCAATTTTTTAAATCTTATTTTTTACTTTTTTTTAATTCCCATCCTAGGAAGGCATTAATGTAGTGTTTATAAAACATTGGGACTAAGATTTCACTACTTTTCTAAGTCTCATATAGAAAGTAATAATAGTACATACCATATATACTTGCATATAAGTCGAGTCAAACTGCAAACAACAAAATCCTGATCTGCCATAAGATCATTATGCAACTTAAGATCTTGGTCTGTGCAGTTTACAGTTTGGACTCGTCTTATAAGCAAATATGTAAGGTATTTTAGTGTGCACTGGCAATTATGATAATTATGTTTTGAACTATCTATTGGTGTGGTTGTATGCTTCCTAATCACATTTGATGGAATTCATTTCATTATTACTCTTTTTGTCCATTTTTTAAATTTTAAAAACTGTGTGAATGAACATTCTCTTGATCTGAAATGACATCTATTGATATTTTCTAAATCTCCTGATTTTGAATTTCCGAGTGTCACATATATCACATTAAGTGTGAGTTTTCATGACTGATTTATTTAAATCTAAACTCCACTGTCAAATTAAGTTTCACTAGTTGCGTCTTGAATTTTTCAGACTGCGATGCCCTCATCTGAAGTCCTTTACACTAAGTGACGGAGAGTATTATGAGATGGTGAAGTCCAATTTCGAGCGAGCAGATCGTTTTAAAGTTGTTAGAACCACCACCAATTACTGCACAACAATAGTCAGTCTCTTGTCATGTTATAAGGATCTTCTTTTCAACTAGGCTGGGATGCAACAGCCATGTTATTTTAGACTCTGTTTTTATTATTGTGCAGTATGTTTTTTAATTATTCATAGGGTGATTTGTGGTAGAAAATTTTCCAAGTATTCGTTTCAAGTCAGATAACTATGAACCAAACTATCCCAACAAAAATAATGGATTTATTCTTTTTTATATTTTTTAGCTATTTTTTTCAAACTAAAATGTTGAAATTTCTTATATCTGTTTGAATTCAGAACGAACTGTTTAAATTGTTATTAAATGATACTATCAGCATATCAAAGGGCAATATATTGTGGGATAACGTGAACATTGATCTTGGTTGCTAGGTTTTCTCCTTTTACTTTGTGTGTTGACAAGTTAATACACACTTTTGAATGATTTTTCACTTGCATAATACTTTTACAATATATAATATTATGGGCATTTGTTTATTAAACTGGAAGACACATCAGACATTTACAGTATAATATATCATGGGGTTTTGTTTATTGAACTGGCAGAAATGTCAGACTTTTAAAATATATAATATCATGGAGTTTTGTTTATTTAACTGAAAGGCATGTTGGTTTTTAAAATACATGATATCAAGGGGTTTTGTTTATTAAACTGGGAGCATATCAGACATTTAAGTGTTGTTTATCGAACTGAAAGGCATGTCAGTCTTTTAAAATACATAATATCAAGGGGTTTTGCTTACTAAACTGGAAGCATGTTAGATGTTTAAAATACATAATATCAAAGGGTTTTGTTTATTAATCTGGAAGTATGTCAGACTTTAAAATATATCATATCATGGGGTTTTGTTTATTAAACTGGAAGACACGTCAGACTTTTAAAATAAATGATATCATGGGGTTTTATTTATTGAACTGAAAAATGTGTCAGAGTTTTAAAATGCATAATATCATGGGGGTTTTCTTTATTGAACTGGAAGCATATGAGATTATTAATGTACATACTGGCAATATCATGGGGTTTTCTTTATTCAACTGGAAAGCATCTCTGACTTTTCAAATGAATGTAATGTTCATTGTTATAACTGGAAGACAAAAGATTCTACATGATACCTTTTTCATTTAATATCAGCCTTTTGACATTTTATAAAATATTACAAGAGGTAATGAATATTGGATACTTCACATTGCTTTTTATGTATCTTATGTCATTTCAAAATTATCATAGTAGTTAACTTCAAGGAATGTACCTTGAGAATGTAGCCGGTAGAAAGAAAAGCTTACTATGGTAATAAAGGGGCTCTTGGATAATACTGTGGTAACCAAGGGGCTGTACTCATGTTGGAAGGTTTACGTCATTGTACTGTTAAGTGCTTAGGAGATTTATTGTGAGAGATTTGTGTTTCTATATTGCTGTTATGAAACCTGATCTATCAAAACTCTTGCTATTTCACAAATATAAAAAAGAATTGACAGATTCATAAGTACCACACGTATATTTTGTTTCAAATATGTTTTTGTATTAATTATGTCTACACAGATTGATGACACAGGTTGTCTTCACATCAGTCTGATGATACATAACAGTTATCTACACAGATATAATGTTGCATACAGGTTTGCTGCACATATATCTGATGACATATATATGGAGACTACACAGATCTGGTGATGCATAAAGGTAGGCTTACTGTATTTGAACTTTCAGAACAGAGGAAACTCTGGAGAGTGGGTGCAGCTCTGTCATTTATCTATATTAATTTAAGTATCAAAAAGGAGGAAATGTCAAAGGATAAAGAGGATGTATGCAACCCTAATAAAGGTTCTTGATGGCATACATAGATTTGATGACACAGGGTCTCTACACAGATGTGATGATGCATGCAGGTTCACTACACAGCTACGGTGCATGTGTTTTTTCTCAGTATAGACTTTACACCACCATCTTCCTCTGATCTGATGATACATGGACATCTGGATTCTCAAAACAGATCTTATGACACACGCAAGTTTCTATACAGATCCCATGACACATGGACATATGATTCTCTAAACAGATCTCATGACACATGCAGGTTTTCTACACTGATCTCATGACACATGGACATGCGGATTGTCTACACTGATATTATGACACATGCAGGTTTTGTACATAGATCTGATGACACATGGATACATATGGAATTTCTACACAGATCTGATGACTCTTTTAGACATGTGGATTCTCTACACAGATCTTATGACACATGCACGGTTTCTACACAGATCTGATGGCAAATATAGGTTATGTCAAAACAAATATTTATGTTGACAAACCTTTGAATCATCTTTTAAAAAAGAAAAGAGTGAATAGCTTATCTATTTGCAACTGAAATACCATATTAGTACAGACATGTACAACAGATACAATCAGGCAAATATTGCAGTTACAAGATGGGTATTTTATTATACCTATTTAGTACAAAATTCTACAAAAGTAAATTTGTAATGTTTGCATATTTTGTCCATTGTTGACAAGGACATTGGCCTGCTCATACTGGAAACAGTGGATCATTATATCTGGGTAAACCTATGGTGAGTAAATTCATGTGCCATTTATTTGTTACACTGTACACTTAATCATAAAATTGGAGGACATCATGCTTCAGCATATCCATGTAGACCTACAGTCAAGAAGGTATGTTATTAGAGTTCATGCCAGTTATTTGTTATGCTGTGTATCATCATATCCGTGTAGACCTACAGTCAAGAAGGTATGTTATTAGAGTTCATGCCAGTTATTTGTTATGCTGTACATCATCATATCTGTGTAGACCTACAGTCAAGAAGGTATATTATTAGAGTTCATGCCAGTTATTTGTTATGCTGTACATCATCATATCTGTGTAGACCTACAGTCAAGAAGGTATATTATTAGAGTTCATGCCAGTTTTATATGTTAACTTTTCTAAATTGTTTATATTGTCACATTTTAGAAACAAATGCATTTAAATCACATTGAAACTATTTTATGTATCACCTAAGAGCTTTCATAATAACGAGGCAGACTGGAAGCATTTGGCATGCAAGCTTTGCAGATTCATAGAGTGGGACTGTATTTTTAAAGTGCAATGCCATTTCATGGTGACACCATTTTATTTATTTTGTAGTTGGCTAGACTTTGTGCAGTTATTAATGATAGGTTTATTTATTTATTTTTCTTTTCAGCAGTGGATTGTTTGATTTGAATAAAATTGTGTAAAAGTCTCTGAGTTTCTACTGGACTTCTATTTTAATAATAATTTAAGTTTGTTTTACTAGACTAGACTATTAGTCATTAAGCCTCACATTTCTTTTTTTGGGAACGAGTTAAGACTGGTCTACTCCAGTGGAGGCAAATTTTATTTTGATAAGAAAGTTTTTTTGGAGTGTGTGATATTTTTTTGCCTGTGGAAAACGTAAAATGTGTCACCTTTTCAGATTGTGGACTTCACTGACTCTTAGATTGTGGACTTCACTGACTCTTTTCTTTTCATATTTAAGGATTTTATTGCAACATTTTTTTAATCAAAGTGAAGCATGGGAAGAATGTGAGGACAAATAACATGGATGAACATGTTTTAATATTACCTCCATCACTTACGAACAAATTCAAAATGTACGAAAATAGTTCTCATTTTATATAACATTTAAAAAGTGGAACATAAATATATCGCAGAATAAATTAATGGTACCAGTATATTTTGTAAAACTAGTGAAGATTTTACTCTACATGTATAAGCTGACAGTGATTGCTCGTACGTCCATGTCTACGCTAGGAAAAGCAGTTGTTCGTGAAAATTAAAGCAGTTGAAAAAAAAATGCCCCCTAAAGGTTCAGCAAAGAATTCTCATGGAAGTACGGAAAAAGATACGGAAGGTCCAGGTTCAGAAAGTATAGGATCATCAAAATCAGCCCCAGATAGAGCAATACCATTGTGTACACCAACACCCACCCCAACAACACCCACCCAGACTCAGATTAGTCAATTCTTAATCAAGGAACTAGATACTACAAAAATGTAAATGCTAGAAAAAAAATTGGACGCCGTCTCCAAGGCCCTGCAAAAAGTGGTGTCAAAGGAATATATATAGACCAAAAACCAAAGAAATTATTACTCAAGCTGGAATGAACGATTCCCTGGAAAAGATGAAAGAAGAATTAAAATGGAACTTTTCAAAACAGAATTTTTGTTTTCTGTTTTCCAAATTTTTTTCCAAACGAAATGTAATGTTCACAGGGAAAAGTAGGGTTGGAGTACCCAAAACCACACATACTTTTTTATTTGGCCTAACAATGAGATTTTGATGTGCCTATTGTACATTTCAAGCTACAAAAGAAAAGTAATGTCTTAATCTTTTGAAGATTGGATGACAGGATAAGTGGTCCCACAGAAAACAATAGACAAGCTGATGTCAGAATCTTTCCAGTTTAATTACGTCATTTATTACTACAAGAAAACTGAAAAAAATGTTTCTGAAATAGGAAAACGTGATATATCACACAAGTACAATAGTGAAATGAAGTCACAAAAAAACTAACGAAATATTTCAAAGATATAAATTTTTAAGTTATAATAACTTCTTTACTTGTGTCAAAACAGAACATAGATTTAAATGATTTGTACAAATAATATACAGCAGAAACTCAATTATTAGCTTTATATTCGATGAAGCATATCTGTGTTAAATATTTCATGTATAAAAATGGAATTTCTGGAAATAACTTTGGTCTTGATTTTAACAGAACATTAAATGGTAAAGTTATAAACTAATATTTACGTCAATGTCACTAATTAAGTGCCATACTTAGAAAGAAAAAAACATGAACAAGCTGTTCATTAATGTGTTGATAAGATAAATGAGGACATTTCCAAATTTATAAATGTCAGCATTCTTTGTAAACAAAATATATCTTCCTTTCTTTTAAAGAACTACCAACCTATGTTATCTTGTGCAAGCTATGTAACAGAGACAATAACGCCATGATGGATCTTTCAAGGATATGTATGTATGGAATAAGGCTATAATAAAGGGTAACTTAATGTTTCACTGGGCACTCTAAAATCTATTAATAAATCCAATACAATAAAGTTGAAAGAATTAATACAAATTCATAATTGTTTGAAACAATATTTATCAAAGTCTAACAATTTTCATACAGTTATGCAGTATATTAGTAGGTTCTATCAAAAACAATTTAATAGTTTGCTTAAATGAAACCTCTCAATAGAATACCATTGTTAAACTGAAACCTCGTAATACGGTCTCATTCTTTACTGTTACGATGTACAATTTCTTTTTGTAACAGTATTTCACACACAAAATATATTTCATTAGATCTTACATTCTGTCTTTTCAAATGAAACATTCTGCATTCCCAAGAAATTGCTACACACTTAGCAAATGAAAGAGACTGGTGAGTGTTTGATGTGGATCATATCCAATGAATTACTAAGGAAAGATTCCAGAAATTTAGACCGATTCGCAGAGGAAGTAAGTTCTTCAGTAAAAATAATCTTTTTTACAGATGTTTTATCCAGTGTGAAGGAAAATTTTTCACATATTTTCCTGATGGTTTAGACACTTTTTTCCTTCACATCATCGACCGCTCCGTTGGCCTAAGTGGTTAGAGCGTCCGCCTCAGATGCGGGAGGTCCTGGGTTCGAACTCCGTCCGAGTCACACCAAAGAATTATTAAAATGGTACTTCCAGCTGCCTCGCTTGGAGCTCAGCATTAAGAGTTTTAGTGTTAGGACTGGTCGGCCTAGTGTCAGGATAATGTGACTGGGTGGGACATGATGCCACATTTCTGCTGCATGATACCTCAGTGCTAGACATAACTATAAACGGCCACACTGCAGACATCGTAGCGATATGACTGAACATTTCTTAAAGCTACGTTAAATCTCTCTCTCTCTCTCTCTCTCTCTCTCTCTCTCTCTCTCTCACACACACACACACACACACACACACACACACCACATCAGAATAGAAATCCAGATTGAGGAGGTGGATGTCAGACGGTCAGGTTTTCCGACATCTGCTTAAATCAAACACTTCAAGTGAAAAGCAAGAATGTTAGTCGTGTGAAATGCAGTGAGCCACCCCTTCATTACAAATCCTCTCAAATTAAATCCTGCATCCTCCCCGGCTTCTTGTGTAACCGAGGTATCATACCCTGAAATAGATTACAGCAACATGTACTATATAACACGCATAGCAGTTGGATTGTTTACGTGTTTGGCAAAACAGCGTAAGCATTTAATTTAGTTCAACATTCCAAAATCACTTTACAATTCTTTGCAACATATGAAAGTGTTATTCATGACCATCCTTTAAAGAGGTTATACATTTTAGCTTTACCATCCATTTTAGAAGGGCTGCGACATCACATCTGTCAAACGTTCAGTACTTATCATCTTTTTAGAAGCAAAGCAATGAAATTACTCACTGACTCCTTCAGACCTTTGAAATAGAATCACTGATATTGTTTGTTTCTTTTTGGTAAAAACCGAAAACACGTATATAATAATTTGAAGAATATCTACACGTACACGACATCTGAACTTGACTAAGTGAAAGTTCACTACCCGAGGGCAATTGTTGAATTTTTATATATGAAAAGAAAAACAGGGATGTGATTGACACGTTTTCATGTAATGTGCTAATCTTGTCATCCTATGGGGTCATTCCATACCAATCACCCAAAATCCTAAAATCTTTCCTGGTGGCCATCTCCGATTCTATGAAATTTCTTTCAGGTGTACATCTACGTAAATGATGGCTGCATGCAAAATTTTAGTACAAACTTCCAATTACTTAGTATGAAATTATGGCCGATTGAAGTGGGGATGGGTAGCGTAGATTTTTTTCAAATGCTTGTAACTTTTCTATTATACAAGTATCAGGTTGAAATTTATTATAATATATATTTGTGACCACCTACTCCCCTAAAGTTGGCCGTTTGTTCATTATGGATTTTTTTCTTCAGATTTTAAGGTAACACTACTATTTGGTGATCATGGGCGCCCGCAGTATGGGTCAAGGGGGTCACGTGACCCCCCCAAATCATACTGCAAATATATATATATATATATATATATATATATATATATATATATATATATATATATATATATATATTCCGACAAGTTTAATCATGCAAATGAAGCTGAAAATATGTCACAAGATTCTGTTCTAAACGCTTAATAAATATTAGCTTTAGTTTCAGGCTGCTTCTTATATTAACTCTTCCGGCCGTGACTGACTGACCCCTCCTGAAAAAATCCTGACCCCGCCCCCTGCACAAAGTCCAGACCCCCCCCCTGCAAATAATCCATGGCGCCCATGTATATATATATATATATATATATAGAGAGAGAGAGAGAGAGAGAGAGAGAGAGAGAGAGAGAGAGTTAATGCACTTTTATAATATTTATTTTTCATCATCTGGGTTTTTTAACGGTGATATTTTGATACCCTCTCAATATATCCCCGTCTACCCCTCCATCCGCCTATCTGTTACCACGCCTTGTAAACCGCTAGGTGGAAATTCGCAAACCATTGGAATTATGTTGCCAATGTAATCTACTGCAAGACATGTATCATATTTGACTCCTTCCCCAGGAATTACTGGAATAGGGTCAAATGTACACAAATTTACATTGCTGTGCCATTTTTCTATCTAGTAATATGTATAACATTCCTCCTGTCAATTTTTATTCCTATGTCCACTTAACTGGCTTCTGTTCTTACTTTCTGTCTCTCTTTCCCCAGTATATGTCTATTAATCTGCCAACGAGAGAATTGGTAAATAGCTTGTCAAGGAACTAGCATGTATCTTTCTTTAATCTTTATTTGTCTTCCTTCCTTTCTGCCTGTCTTATCGACAGTCTTCTAGTCTGTCTATTTGTCGGTCTACATGCCTTGCAACAAGTTCTTAACAGTCATAGTTGGTTATAAACAATAGTCCAATACTGTCCTCAAATGTTTATAGGATCAGTGCCGGACGATACATTAAGCACGCTAAGCACATGCTTAGGGCACCAGTCCCACAGGGGCACCAGAAAAAATTCAAATTAATTCTTGACGATAAAATTGAATGAATTATATATGACCATTTCGAGCTGCATGTACGAATATTTTCATTTGGAATGATGACAACACTGGTATTTTCCAACCCTTTTACCTTTTTCTCTTGGGATTTTTTTGTTGTTGGTTTGTTCATTTTTGTTTGTTGTTTTTTTCTTCTTGTTTTTATGCGGGGTTTTTTTGGATGTTCATATTTTGTAGGAGTGGTGGGGGTGGGGCATACCTTCAATGATTAGGGTTCTGCCTGGGATTTATTAGAAAACAGTGAACACGCAACATGTATCTATATTTTCATGAATGTGTCCATCTATCTGTCTGTCTGCCTTTATTTGTCCTCAAACATGTCTATCGGCAGATGTATTTATTCGTCTGTCTGACAATTTTCCACCCGTGTAGATCTGTCTATTGGAAAAGAAAGGATTTATCATAACCCTCAAATCAAATTTTGTAGCGATGCTTAAAATTATTTTGTTATTAACCTCACTGCATTCTGTCTAAAGTATTCTACAGACTAGAAATGAAATATGCATGAGACCCGACACTTTGAATTTGCCCGTTCATTGGATCTAGCTGGCTGAGTAGTATACGTGTGGGGCACTCCAGACCCATTAGTCAATTACTGAATTACCACAACTAATTACAGCATTAAGAAATTTCGCTCAATTTTGCATTGAGCAAAATGATATTCCATTAACTGGCTACAAAACCACCATAGAGAAAGACGTAGATAATAATTACACAAATCTTTGTGTGAGAATAGATTTAACAGTAGAAATATTTGTTTAAATGTGCCTAATTGTCTTAATTGAGTCGGGGTTTTTGTTTTCTCTTTCCTCTCGACTTGTCTCTATCCCTGATTTTAGTTATTAAAAAGGTTAGTACTTAAATATAACTATTAGCCACAAAAGGTAGCATTGAGTGAGATATAGGCTGTAGCACTGAATGACTTTTTTAGGTACTTAGTTTCTCGTTTCGTACATCATCAAGTGTGAGCGAGTCCTTTCTGATATCACTCAGTGCAGTATGCTTATTTTATAATTAGAGAGCACGTTAATATAGGGATTCGTACGTTGTGCAAATTTTGCAAATCAATCTGAAATCAAATAGCGAGTTCTTGAAGACGACATCAGTGTCGGTGTGGAATCATAAATGTTTAAAGACTGGAGTTCTTGAAGATAAAAACAGATTTGTATCGGTGTGAAATCATAAATGTTCAATGACTGGATTTCTTGAAGATAAAAACAGATTTGTATCGGTATGAAATCATAAATGTTCAATGACTGGACTTCTTGAAGATAAAAACAGATCTATATTGTATGAAATCATAACTGTTTAAAGGGGTAATATACACCTTCTTGTGAACGTGAATCATTCGTTGTGCATTTGTGAAAGATGGTATCGTTCCTGTCCTTTATGGAACAGTTGATACGTACGGTGGAGGTGCGGGATAAACGGTGCAATTCCAAGACATACTGGAAAACAAATCGACACATCCCAATTTCATTACACCGAAAGGATATATTCTCTCACGAAACAGACAATTAAATATTACATTTTGGTACTTCGCTATATATATATATATATATATATATATATATATATATATATATATATATATATATATAACCGTTTGTCCAAACTGCACTCACCCTATACTCAAAAGCATGCGCTCCCCCCTCCCGCCTCGTCTTTTGTTGTTATAGGGTTTAAAGCCATCTTTCAGCACAAGATAGGCTATACATGGCAGCCAGTATAAATGGTGAAGGAAGAACCCGGGAAAACCCCGGAAAGAACCACCGACCTACGAGATGCTACCGGCAGGTTTTCTCACATACCCACATTGGCCGAGCCCGAGACTCGAACCCACGCAGACTGAGGTGAGATGGCAGTGATCCGTAACGGTGAGCGCTTTAGACCACTCGGCCACTCGTGGCCCCTCCTTGTCTTTGGAGGTGATCAGTGAAAAACAAGTGTTCTTTTTGTGTTGACATCAGAGAGAGAGAGAGAGAGAGAGAGAGTGAGACAGACAGAATTCGAAAACGTGGGCTGCATGTGGTGATGTGTGCATATTTAAGTGTGAACATATGCCGAAATAGAAGAAAAGTTAAACCTGCAGTCGAAAAGAGCACAAAAAATTATTTTTTACAACTTTTATTAAAAATTAGACGAACATTAACGCAGTATGTATCTAGCATGAATGTGTAAGTATGTGGTGCCAACTAAAGGTAGTTGGGAAAATTCTAAAAATAATACACTGTACAAAATGTTCGAGTAAATGAAACATGGTTACAACAAGTAAAAATATAAAACGTAAAGATCTTAACATTCTGTAAAATATATCAAATATAACAGTAATGCATATCAAATCATTAAAACATATGCAAAAATGTATATCTTACTTTAATTACACTGGCCAATGACATAATGGTAATTGGGCACTTGAAATGACTAGAGAGATTAAATGTAAACTTGTACCCCACAATGCCTGCGAATTCGATATTTGATAATGAATCAGTTCTATAAATAAATAAAACAGAAGTCTGTACTTCCATTTTGTTTTACATCCAGTACAATCACATTAAATATAAAATACTTTGGCAATTTTTTTTCTAAGTTTATCACAGTCATGACTCGTTAGGTTTAGACCTTTCATCTTAGTTTAATCCATCTCCTCAACTGTGGGTCCCTGCCTGCCCTGAGATCCCTGTTGGCTAGTATGGGCACCATATTGGGGTTGACCGCCATGTAATTTTACCATGATGGGGGAACACGTCTTCTGGACATCTTGTAACTTTTGATCAAACTCCTCTTTTTCTGCCAGAGAATTGTTGTCTAGCCATTTGAGTGCCTGGTCACAAGTATCCGACACTTTCTTTTTGTCGTCTACTGATAGTCTGTCTCCAGTGTCAGATACCGCCTGTTTCACACTGAAAATGTAGTTTTCCAGAGCATTTCTAGCTGAGACGCGTTCTCTCTGTCTTTCGTCTTCCGCTTTGTATTTATCAGCATCGGCCACCATTCTTCCAATATCCTCTTTACTAAGCCGACCTCGGTCATTTGTGATTGTAATTTTATTGGATTTGCCACTGCTCTTATCTACGGCGGAAACGTTAAGGATTCCGTTGGCGTCGATGTCAAAAGTTACTTCAATCTGGGGCACACCACGGGGTGCTGGTGGAATTCCAGTCAATTCGAAACGACCCAGCAAGTTATTGTCCCTTGTCATGGCCCTCTCCCCCTCGAATACTTGAATGGATACAGCCGGCTGGTTGTCGGAATAAGTTGTGAAGACCTGCGACGTTTTGGTTGGGATTCTTGTGTTGCGCTCGATGAGCTTTGTCATTACGCCACCAGCCGTCTCGATACCAAGCGAAAGCGGAGCGACGTCGACTAGAAGCAAGTCTTTGATAGACTCGTTCTGAACGCCAGTCAGGACGGCAGCTTGAACTGCAGCACCGTAAGCTACAGCCTCGTCAGGATTGATGGACTTGTTCAGCTCCTTGCCGTTCATAAACTCTTGCAACAGTTTCTGCACTTTAGGAATGCGGGTGGAACCACCAACAAGCACGACCTCATGGATCAAAGATTTGTCCATCTTAGCGTCCCTCAAAGCTTTCTCTACGGGTTCAAGTGTACTTCGGAACAGGTCAATGCACAGCTCCTCAAATCTAGCCCTTGTAATTTTGCTGTAGAAGTCGATGCCTTCGTGCAAAGAGTCAATCTCTACACTGGCCTCGGTACTGCTGGACAGAGTCCTCTTTGCACGCTCACATGCTGTGCGTAGACGCCGTAGGGCACGCGCGTTCTTGGAGATGTCCTTTTTATGTTTTCTCTTGAATTCCTCTGCAAAGAAGTTAACCATTCTGTTATCAAAGTCCTCACCACCTAGATGTGTGTCTCCAGCTGTGGACCTTACCTCAAACAGGGAGCCCTCGTCAATTGTCAGAATAGATACGTCGAATGTTCCACCCCCTAAGTCGAACACAAGCACATTCATCTCTCCCTTAAGGTTCTTGTCAAGTCCATATGCCAGGGCGGCGGCTGTAGGCTCGTTGATGATTCTCAGGACATTCAGACCGGCGATAACTCCGGCATCATTAGTGGCCCGTCTCTGTGCGTCATTGAAGTAGGCTGGCACTGTAATTACAGCATCCTTGACCTTCTGACCAAGATAAGCTTCTGCCGTCTCCTTCATTTTCGTCAACACCATAGAGCTGATCTCTTCAGGAGCAAGAACTTTGGTCTCTCCCTTGTATTCCACCTGTATCTTTGGTTTGGATTCCATATTAACAACTTTGAATGGCCAATGTTTAATGTCATTTTGAACGCTCGGGTCGTCAAATCGTCGGCCGATAAGACGTTTTGCATCGAATACGGTGTTCTCAGGGTTGAGAGCCGCCTGATTTTTAGCAGCATCGCCGATCATTCTCTCCGTGTCTGTAAAAGCGACGTAACTCGGTGTCGTCCTGTTTCCCTGATCATTTGCAATAATCTCTACTTTTCCATTCTGAAAAACTCCGACACAAGAATAAGTTGTGCCCAAGTCAATACCGATAGCTGGTGCTTTTCCAGTCATTGTTTCAGTCTTTCACTATTATGCGTTAAGTGCAAGGTATCTACCCTATTTATATTCCGCACTGAAATTCGCTTTACAAGATTGTCACTTCTCTGACTCGTAACACTTTTCTCTGTGCTCACTTTTGAACCTTGTCTGCTTAGTCGAGTGGCTAGTCGGCTCGTTTATATATTACAAACTAAATACAGTCGCGAATCTTCTACAACTTTCTTGAAGCGCGTAGAGTATATATGCTGAGACACGTGTGGATTTGTTTATACAAACTGCGTCTAAAAATAGACATACATCAATGAAATGGCCTACCTTCTCCAGACGTCTGAGCCAATCGCGAAAGCTATAGAACAGTCCGCGTTCACCATGTACAATAGGTAGTATAGAGAATCCGTTGATAATGCAGGCGAAAGGGCTTTGCCAAACTGTTTTTCTCAGAGTTGACTCTGTAACTTTCAGTACTGAAGGTTGTACATGTTGCTGCAGGTTAATCGTTCATAAATTGGCAAGTTTGATCATTGGCTAAGGAACCAAATGAATCAATGCCTACTTTTTGGGGGTGGGGGAGAGGGAGTTAAGATGTGGAGTTAATCTACCAGTTTTAAACGAAGAGCTAAAACTATCCTTGATACGCAGAAAACACATCGTACGAAAATTAAAGTATATAAACAATTGAAATCGAGGATTTTAGCAAATGCATTATGAAAACTCTAGAGTGCAATTTCCACCGACACAAGGACGAACTATGTACACATAGTGATGGGGTGGGGGGTGTGTGTTTGATTTTTTTTGGGGGGGAAGGTTTATTTTTGCTTGTTTTTTTTTTTTTTTTGTTGCTGTTGTTGTTTTTTCTTTTTTCTTTCTTTTTCCTCTTCAAATTACTACTTGACGTCAATTTTATCCTGCAAAGAAACAACCATATTCTTTATTACACAACGAAGAGAAAGACTAGACCCATATTACGTATTGATCTAAAATTCTGATTTGTATTTAATTTTGATAGCCAAATTCCTCCATCCACCCACTCTTTCTCTCTCTGGACATGAAGTCCAACCTTTCACGTAGAGGTCTTACTTCGACTTCTTATGGAGAGAGAGAGAGAGAGGAAAAACAGACATTACATGCATACATTTCTCATAAATGCTTTTATGCGCTTTCCATCGAAATGTAGAGAAATCTTCTAATATCGAAGTTTTCTTCTTTTCTTCCTTCATTTTATTCCTGTTCTTTTCTTTTACACAATATGATTGGCGGAGGGGGGGGGAGGGAGGGGGGTTGCTTCTTTTTTTCCTTCAAATTACTACTTGATGTCAATATTATCCCGCAAAGAAACAACCATATTCATTATTATACAACGCAGAGAAAGACTAGACCCATATTACATATTGATCTAAATTCTGATTTGTATTGAATTTTGAGAGCCACCTTCCTCCACCCATCCACTCTTTCTCTCTCTGCAGATGATGTCTAACCTTTCACGTAGCGGTCTTATTTGGTCTTCTTACGGAGAGAGAGAGAGAGAGAGAGAGAGAGAGAGAGAGAACCAGTATTACTTGCACGTAATACAGATATTACATTCATACATTTCTCATGATGCTTTTATGCGGTTTCCATCGAAATGTAGAGAAGTTTTCTAATATGGAACTTTTCTTCTTTACTTCCTTCATTTTATTCCTGTTCTTTTCTTTTCTTTTTCATCACAAAACTTCTATATACTAATTAATCATTCTTTCCTCACAGGATAAACACCAGAAAGAATGGGAGAGAAGAATAAAAGAAAAAAAAAAAAAAAAAAAAAAGAACATGAACTTTACTTTGGCAATAAAGGCCAGTACACAAGTTTTATAGTAATCCCCATGCTTTGAAAAGAAGCGTCTGAATACATTAAACCCGTCCGTCTATACGATTGTAATTTTCTTGAACACGTCACTTCTGTTAAAGCTAGACACACTCAGCTTGGGTGAATGAAAATCTTTTGGGTGTAGATTGTGCCTTCACTTTGGAATGTTTTCTTCTCCCTTCCTCCCTGTGGTGAAAGGTTCGGTGGCTAGGGGTGACTATACATAAGTCTCAGATAACTTATTTTCCTCACTTGTCTGAGAAATAGCATGTACAATAGATGAACCAACTGTCAACACGCATCAAACTGGAACCCCCTAGAACATATCTTAGAGTCTTTCCTCTACTCCTCGGAAACTTAGTCCCTAGTCCATGACATGGACTCTGCCTCACTCGTCACATTATAAATTTATATAATAGAATCTATACAAAACATGAGAAACGAAAAGACAGATTTAAATACATGCAGCGGACATTGAGTCACACTACGTTCTCCTCTCCCCCCCCCCAAAAAAAAAACAAACCAAAACAAACAAAAGCACTCTCAAACACCTACCAAATGGGGCTTACGTTTCAAACTAGCGATATTTTCGCAAACATCCATCTGACGTTTACCTCGTGGGAAATCCTATCACGGAAGCCTATGCAAGATGTTCAAACTTTGAGGTGGAGTCTAAAACAGAGAAGCGCGAGGATATGTGTTTCACAAACACAGAATTCTAATAGAATGAAAGTTACAGTTGTCATTCATATTATTAATGTAGCAGGGCCTAAATTCTTTTTCATTAGCCGATTCAAATCTGTTTTGACTCCTTAATAAAGAGTCTCTCTCTCTCTCTCTCTCTCTCTCTCTCTGTATATATATATATATATATATATATATATATATATATATATATACTTGGGCGACCGCAGCATGGGTCAAGGGGGGTCACGTGACCCCCCTGGAAATCATACTGCATATATATATATATATATATATATATATATATATATATATATATATAAATTCCGACAAGTTTAATCATGCAAATGAAGCTGAAAATATGTCACAAGATTTCTGTTCAAAATGCTTGATAAATATTAGCTTTAATTTCAGACTGCTTCTTATACTAACTCTCCCGGCCGTGACTGACTG
>JAECUM010094269.1:0-17166 GCA_016617855.1 Megalonaias nervosa | reverse complement strand
ATATATATATATATATCTTCGCCTCGAAATTAGAGGTTGATGTGACCAACTTTGAATTCGAAAGTAATGTAATGTTCCCTGTTTAAGATAAAGGGATTTCTTTTATAATGTTATGCTACAAATTGAGAAACACTAATTTGCCATTTTTTATATATGTTCTGTACGGTCCATTATGTTATTGAGAAAAATGATTATACCACTGTCATGTAAAGCTTAAGCCACGTCATAGATATCAATAATATTATTATGATGTCTTTCAAGTTATCGTGATCACGTTTTGGGTAATGTTTCGGTTTTCTTTATTCAGTATATGCTGAAAAGACTTATTTATCCTGCAGTTATTTTTTTTTTCTCTGCATACATTTTGATATTAGACACTAAATATGCACAAAATGTTTGCTTATCATAATATACTCAAATAAAATGACCAGATTTGTTTTAACATAAAATGATCATCCACATTCTTTATAATTTGTTTCTCTTATCTGCACTCGAAATAGCAGAAGGAAAGGGGAGATCGAAGAACGCACATAGTCCAGTATTTTGTCGTCTTTGCTCATTGTACAATAAATATATCCCTTATTTTGCTAGTATTCTTTAAAAATATGGTCTGCCTTAAACAGAAACAGGTACACACCTTCTGTTAGAATTCAAAATTACTGAAAATTAAACTGAATTTATCTCAAGAATTTATAGAAAATACTGATAAAGAGATTTCATTATCTATATCTCTTAAACTATTACCAAACCAATCAAAAACTCATGATCCTTGATCAGCTTGTACTGTTCAGGGATCTCCATTAATGCACGTAAAGCAAGTGCTGCGTATGAGTTTTTTGCCCCTGCAATAGTCTCGTGAAAGTCCACAAATTGAAAGTTGTCGAATAGACGGTCTGGTAATCCATCGTCAAACGTCATCATGGTTTCCCAAGGGCCGTCTCCAACCCCTATCACCACAATTGACAGCGGCCATTTTGAAGCTTCCACTATGGCGTCTTGTGTGGGTTTCAGTTTCTCCTTCTCAATCTTGCCGCCCGTAACAATAACCAGGATATGGTACTAAATTACACAAATAAATATATTAGTACTATTAACATTATTGTTATTATTGCATTGTCGTATTTAACTGTTAATATTATATTTAATTATAAATAAGTTTTAGTATAACGTGCATAGAAAGCATAAGATATATTAATCCGAATTTTGCACATGTCTGTTTGAGATTCACGTGACCATTCATTGGATCCAAAAGCGTATATATATATATATATATATATATATATATATATATATATATATATATATATATATATATATAATCTCTTCCACAGGTTTATTTAAAGAAGGGGTATATTTAAACATGGAGCACATTTGATGACATATATGTACACAGTGTTATAGACAAATTTATATGCTCTTTGCGGTAATATGTTAATCAAGTCCATAAATTTTCATTACTCTGTATAATGATACATTTGTATACCTCTGATTTCAAATACGTTATGGTTTAATATTCTAGAAAAATAACAGTGCATGATTAACTTGAGTATGGTCATATAACGTAAGGTAGATTGATTTTAAGCCTTGTTGCCGATTGTTGGACGATATTGACCTAAACATGTCTTTTCATTTTGTAAAAATTGCATACATGCACTGATCCATTCTTCCGTATTGTTCGCTATTCCAGATCCATTTATGTAATTTTGATTGGTTGAAATTTATAGGTAGGTTAATATGCTCCCTTATAACGTTTATATTTATATGCTTGCTTCTTCAACGTGATTGCGCTTCCAATGAAAATACCCCTGATCATACGAATTTTGTCTTGCAGAATAGAACGAAGTTAAAGCAAGATTGACTCAGATATTGGTAGAAAACTATGTTGTGGTTTGTTTTATTACACATTTGAATAGATTACATATATTCTATTATTTACCCTTCTCGTCCCTTTAACAATTTTCACAGCCTCTTCTATCACTGGGACAAAGTCCAGGGTACCGCTCAGCTCCTTTTCCATCGTTACTTTCTTGTAGACGTCTAACACTTCATTAAACCCATTGCATGTCCCCTGACATTAAGAAAGTGATTTGAAGCATGCCCAAAATTTATAACTCCAGTAATAATTGATAATCTTTCGATTTGAACTCATTTATTATTATACAGAGAATTAATCCTGCTATCTTAAAAGTGGGAGAATATCGTTATAATAAAGGAATCTAATTTCTCTATTGCTCATATTAACTTCATACATTAATAACTGTGCATAAATATCATCAGATTTTAAGAGAAAAAAATTTCAGGAGCCGATTGTCTCCTTTTAATCCACTAATTTCTTAAGTCGCTGGGTGTTCCCAGTCTTTTTTTCAGACTTCATTGCACAAATTAAGATCTTTTTTTAAAAATTCCTTCATATGTCAAAGTTCGTACGACATCGAACGCATTATTAAATTGTTCCCATGCAGCAATGGTAAGTACTTATATCGCTCACTAACACAGACAAAGCATATGTGAAGCTAATGGTAAATTATTGTGCATGTTGTAAAAGACAGTTGAATTTGTTTCAATGAAACGACTGGAGAATTTCAGTGCTAATAACCTTTAGGAATCCGGGCGAATCAGCTGTTGGCTTTGTTTGTTTAGAGTTTAGTGGTGTTTTATTTAATGAAAGTAACAGTATTCTTTGATTGGCAAATCTCCTGAAATCATATCAGCAATGTAAGTATTAGGATATAATAACAAGTTATTAAAGCCTGTTGTATAACTACACACTCAGTCTTTCCACTCTCTTCAGATTATAATTGAAACAAACATTATACAAGCAGACAGAATTTCTGTTTGCATATGTCTTATGACATTAAAATAATGCAATGTTACCAGCTATTATACAATGTTGTGATCAGGGATGTATTTTAGAGACCACAGGGTTTGTGTTGGCGCTTGTCGGTGAGTTTCAAATCTGATTGTGTAGAAAACAAACCACCCAAGCATCTAATTATGACTAATCTGAGCTTTTGGAGACTCAAAGTCAAAACACCTTGCTCAAAAGCTAGTCATATAAACAACGATAACTATTTAGATACATTCCTTTTACCTCGGGTTTCAACGGGAATAAGGAGTCACCAAAACAAAAAGCTGGTATTCGTCCGTCCTTGTCTAGCGCCTCTAAAGTTTCTCCAAGTATGCATATCACCTGAGGAAATAAAAGAAATTGGTGTTAGGATTTTCTGCCGTCAAGGATAGTTTCAAAGTAAAAATTTTTAATATCATCTTTTCAGATCCCAATTTAAAGTGAAACCATGAAATTACATTAAGTGAAATATCTTCCAGATTTCTTCATTACTTTCTCCATTTGTTATTTATTTTCACTTAAATTTTTCATCTGCTTTGATTTTATTTTCTTAGGGACGATATGATTTGACGATGGAATAAACAATAAAACTAAGCACTGTTAAAAAAGTAATAGGCTCACATTGGGGTCAATGAATCTAAGCAATCAAATTTTCTAGAATTGAATGTTAGCACTCTAAGTCAATGATAATAAAATAATCGTTTATAAGTATTATACTAAATGAACATATATGACATGTAGTAATTGTAATTTTAAATTTCTTTCTACAGTACGATTATCTAAACGATCTTAGTACAACAATATGTTTTTATAAATGTAAGTTACCGACGCCTCTAAATTTTCAAGAAAGGTAATACAGCGCTTGACTGACGGGCGCGAGAAGGGTGAAAGATTAGAGGGCAAAATTGTGTCAGTGTATCGCATCCATCCATCCATCCATTCATCCATCAATACACTCAATGCGTATGCTGGTACATAATACCTGTTGGTACGGATTAATGTTCGGTCCACTGGTATCGTGCAAAGAAAGCCCACCAAAAGTCTTTTGTCCCTGTGATTTGTTGCTGATCGTATAATCGATACCTTAGAAAACACAGAATGTTGTTTAAAACACAGCCCAATGAACAGCTATAATCCTTAATTTACAATTACAGATTTCGATATATGTTGCATAATTCGATAGAAAAGCCGTTAAACGGGTCGTGGTCAAAAAAGAAAAGTATTATAGATTCACACATTTGTTGCATAAATCTCCTGAAAATACAGGTCTAGACAACGTTTTCTTGAGAGTTCTCTATCTGATCCTCTTTACTTTAAATCTCCTCCTTCTATTGACCAATACAAACAGAAAGACCAACTGCTGATGTGCAAAGAGATGACACATGCCATGACAAACAGGAGGACCAAGTGTTGATGTGTCAAGAGATTTTCTGACCACGACAAAAGAAGGACCAGATGTTGATGTGCATAGAGATGATACTGACAAATGCAAAACAAGAGAACCGTTTAATTGCACATAGATTATACGGACAAATGAAAAAAGAGAAACCAACTATTTAAGTGCACATGGATGATACTGACAAATGCAAACCAGGGAAGCAACTGGTCATGTGCACAGAGATGATACAACCTACTGCATATACCTCTAGTTGGTCCTTTTGCAATTCGATGGATTCAAATTTGACCGACAGCCATTTTCAAATTGTATTTCGCAGTTTTCAAAAATATGACTGTAATCTTGACCCAAATTCTTAATTATTTGCGGTTAAATCACATACATTTAATGATTTATTACAATACGCTTGGAATGTTATTCATCTTTGTTGATAGATAACGATTCCCTGACATGATTGGTCATTGTGCTTAGTTATGAAAACAATACTGCTTGTATTACACAAATATTGTAAAATAAAGCTATTATAAGGATGTGAAAACGTACCGAAAATAAGTTCACAATCATGAATATCAGCGTCTGCCATGGCTTTTGTGACATCATGAAGGGTTTTGTAATTATCTCTTATGACATAAAATTGCTCTTTTCTCCGTTTCCTTGCATTTGGTTCTCCATCCTCGTGGGTAACGTGCGAATCAGGCTGTTTCTATATAATAACAAAATCACTTGTAACTGCTTTACTGTTATATATCCTATCTTGCAAGCACTGTCCTAAAGAGATGGATAATCATGCATAAAAATATCGTAACGGTTTTCTTGACATGACGCAACTAAATGTCCCATCAAATCGTCCCGAAACAGTTTTCCATTGACCTACTTGTGACAGCTAATAATTTATATACTTTACATTCTTTGAAAACTGTTCAAACAATCACTCTGGATACAATTGTTATACTGTTGTAAGGGAATATACGTTATTTGTTTAGTATTATCTTACTAACATTAAATATTGTATATTAAATACGTATATATCGATATTGTTGCTGGAAGCCATGAACGAGGCAAATATAGGTTTTAGAAACCCAGTTTTATTAATTCTTTTAATAAATATACACTTTTGTTTATTAAAGAATGAGATTGTATTCTTTTCGGCTGAAGTAGATTGTACTTCTTTCATCAAAATATAAACTGTTCGTGATATTGATCAGTTGCTAAAAATAAGTATAGTAAGGTTTATGTCAAATAACCAGACTGACATGCACGTTACAAAGAAAGTCGGAATTGCTTGATAAGGTTACGGAAACTAAGTTTCATATGTTGGTTTGTATACTTGAATCTACAGTTTTGAATCTACAGTTTAACACTTAGTATTTTAGGGCTGAAACATCGAACCATTGGCTAATCAATAAATGAGCACATTTACCTGTATGCGGATTAAGGTGCAAAATCTAAAAGGTATATATATATATATATATATATATATATATATATATATATATATATATATATATATCTTCGCCACGAAATTAGAGGTTGATGTGACCAACTTTGAATTCGAAAGTAATGTAATGTTCCTTGTTTAAGATAAAGGAATTTGTTTTACAATATTATGCTACAAATTGAGAAACACGAATTTGCTATTACATACGTTCTATACAGACCAATAGAGAAAAAATATTATACATCTGTGATGTAAAGCGTGAGCCGAGTCATTGATATTAATAATGTTATTATTATGTCTTTCAAGTTGTCGTGACCACGTCTTGGGTAATGTTTTGGTTTTCTTTATTCCGTATATGCTGACAAGACTTATTTGTCCATCAGTTATTTTTTCTCTCTGCATGCATTTCGATACGAGACATTAAATGTATACAAAATGTATGCTTAGCACAATGTATTTAAATCAGATTCGTCTTAACATAAAATGATCATCCACTTTCTTCATCATTTGTTTCTCATACCTCGAAATATCGCAAGGAAAGGGGAGGACAGAAATAAACAGATAGTCCAGTATTTTGTCATCTTTGCTCATTGTACAATAAATATATCCCTTGTTTTGCTCCTATTCTTTAATAATATGATATCCTTAACAGAAACAGGTACACACCTTCCATTAAAATTGAATATTACTGAAAATTAAACTGAATTTATCTCAAGAATTTATCGAAAATACTGATAAAAAGATTTCATCATCTATGTCTCTTAAGAAATTACCAAACCAAAAAGCTCATGATCCTTGATCAGCTTGTATTGTTCAGGGATCTCCATTAATGCACGTAAAGCAAGTGCTGCGTATAAGTTTTTTGCCCCTGCAATAGTCTCGTGAAAATCCACAAATTGAAAGTTGTCGAATAGACGGTCTGGTAATCCATCGTCAAACGTCATCATGGTTTCCCAAGGACCGTCTCCAACCCCTATCACCACAATTGACAGCGGCCATTTTGAAGCTTCCACTATGGCGTCTTGTGTGGGTTTCAGTTTCTCCTTCTCAATCTTGCCGCCCGTAACAACAACCAGGATATGGTACTAAATTACACAAATAAGTATATTAGTACTATTAACATTAATGTTATTATTGCATTATCGTTTTTAACTGTTAATATTATTTTATTATTTTTAATTATAATTAAGTTTTAGCGTGTTGTGCATGGAAAGCTTACGATATATTAATCCGAATTTTGCACATCTCTTTTTGAAATCCACCTGAACATTCATTGGATCCAAAAGCTTTTATATATATATATATATATATATATATATATATATATATATATATATATATATATATATATCGTAGTAATATAAAGCATATCAATGTTTGAGGATTGGTACTATTAGAACTACACATTTCAGCACTTTCTATCTGACGGAAGTTAAAGTAGTACCGTTACCGTGGTTACATGGGGTTTGCGTACAGATGGGTATTTTTCCATTTCCTTTACTTAATCTCTCCCCTTTTCAGGCAAAATACTATTTATATGGATTCTTTAGTTGTCAATAAATATCACTTAGCATCCCCAGGATTTTTAAGAAAGGGGTATATTTAAACATGGAGCACATTTGATGACATATATGTACATAGTGTTATAGACAACTTTATATGCTCTTTAGGGTGATATGTTCATCATGTCCATAAATTTGCATTAGTCTTTATAATTATACATTTGTATACCTCTGAGTTCAAATGCGGTATGGTTCAATACTCTAGAGAAATAATGGTTTTTGATTAAGTTGATTATGGTCATATCATGTAAGGGAGATTCATTTTAAGATTTGCTGCCTATTGTTGGATGATATTGACCTAAACATGTCCTTTTCATTTTGTAAAAATTTCATACATATACTTAACCATTCTTCCATATTGTTCGCTTTTCCAGATCCAATTATGTAATTTTGATTGGTTGAAATTTATAAGTATGCTACAATGCTCCTGCAAAGCAAAAACCATTATAACATTCACATTTACTTGCTTACTTCTTCAACATGATTGTGCGTCCATTGAAAATGCCGCTGATGATACGAATTTTGTCTTGCAGAGTAGAACGGAAGTTAAAGCAAAATTGATTTAGATATTGGTAGAAAACTGTGTTGTGGTTTGTTTTATTACACATTTGAATAGATTACATATATTCTATTATTTACCCTTTTCGTCTCTTTAACAATTTTCACAGCCTCTTCTATCACTGGGACAAAGTCCAGGGTACCGCTCAGCTCCTTTTCCATCGTTACTTTCTGGTAGACGTCTAACACTTCATTAAACCCACTGCACGGCCCCTGACATTAAGAAAGTGATTTGAAGCATGCCCAAAATTTATGATTCCAGTAATAATTGATAATCTTTCGATTTGAACTCATTTATTATTATACAGAGAATTAATCCTGCTATCTTAAAAGTGGGAGAATATCGTTATTTTAATTGGCTCTAATTTCTCTATTGTTCATATTAACTCCATACAGTAATAACTGTGCATAAATATCATCAGATTTTAAGAGAAGAAAATTTCAGGAGCCGACTGTCTCCTTTTAATCCACTAATTTCTTAAGTCGCTGGGTGTTCCCAGTCTTTTTCTTCAGATTTCGTTGCTGAAATTAAGATCTTTTTTTTTTAATTCCTTCATATGTCGAGTTCGTACGACATCGAACGCATTATTAAATTGTTCCCATGCAGCAATGGTAAGTACTTATATCGCTCACTAACACAGACAAAGCATATGTAAAGGTAATGGTAAGTTATGGTGCATGTTGTAAAAGACAGTTGAATCTGTTTTAATGAAACGACTGGAAATTTGCAATGCTAATAACCTTTAGGAATCTGAGTGAATCAGATATGCTGGCTTTGTTTTTTTTAGAGTTTAGTGGTGTTTTATTTAATGAAAGTAACAGTATTCTTTGATTGGCAAATCTCCTGAAATCATATCAGCAATGTAAGTATTAGGATATAATAACAAGTTATTAAAGCCTGTAGTATAACTACACTGTCAGTCTTTCCACTCTCTTCAGATTATGATTGAAACAAACATTAGACAAGCAGACAGAATTTATGTTTGCATATGTCTTATGACATCATAATAATGCAATGTTACCAGCTATTGTACAATGTTGTGATCAGGGATGTATTTTAGAGACCACAGGGTTTGTGTTGGCGCTTGTCGGTGAGTTTCAAATCTGATTGTGTAGGGAACAAACCACCCAAGCGTCTAATTATGACTAATCTGAGCTTTTGGAGACTCAAAGTCAAAACACCTTGCTCAAAAGCCAGTCATATAAACGATGATAATTGTTTAGATACATTCCTTTTACCTCGGGTTTCAACGGGAATAAGGAGTCACCAAAACAAAAAGCTGGTATTCGTCCGTCCTTGTCTAGCGCCTCTAAAGCTTCTCCAAGTATGCATATCACCTTAGAAAATAAAAAGAAAATGGTATTAGGATTTTCTGCCGTCAAATATGGTTACAAAGTAAAAATTTTTAATATCATCTTTTCAGATCCCAATTTAAAGTGAAACCATGAAATTACATTAAGTGAAATTTCTTCCAGATTTCTTCGTTACCTTCTCCATTTGTTATTTATTTTCACTTAGATTGTTCATCTGCTTTTGTTTCATTTTCTTAGGGATGAAAAGATTTGACGATGGGAATAAATAATATGGAAAAAAAAAGATCAAAATAGAACGATGTGGCAAACATTGTTGAAATTTCTGGATAGATATACCTCGTTTGTCTTTAGGTCAAGGTCGATTCAAAGATATTTTCAGACTCTAGACATAGCAACCTTATGAAAAACATAGAGCTTAGAGATTCTAGAATTATATGTTTACACATGATGTTAGTCATAATGGAATTGGTCACATCAGGAGTAGATAGAGATTATAATGCAATATATTAAACGAAGAAATATGACATAATATTAACTTTCTATTGGAGAGATTGGGGATTAAAATTCTTTCTGCACATAGTTATTACCTACAATAAAATCTAACCAGAACTCTATTTTATCAGGAATAGATGTTACCAAGCCGTCTAATTTGTAAATAAATATTAGTTTTTGAAACGGTAAAAGCGCAGTTAAGCAAATATCAGTGCTTAACCTACCTACTTACCTACTTACCTAACTACCTACGTTCACATTACCTGTTGGTAAGGGTTCATGTTCTGTCCACTGGTATCATGCAAAGAAAGTCCACCAAATGTTGTTTTTCCCTGTGTCTTATTGCTTATCGTATAATCGATACCTTGTAAAATGGAACAGAAATTTCAAAAAAGAAGCTCGTTGTGTATTTATGCGACGTAATCTATAAATGAATACTATGATTCATGTTTTCAAAAGTTTATAAAATACAGTTACATGTAGAGTGGTTGAACATGGAAACTACCATACTTACAAGCATTTGAAGAAATAGTTGTCTTATAAAAAAGGATGATCCCTGCACAGTTTTCTTTAATTGTGGCGCTACTTTAACAATGTTACTTGGCATCTACTCTTTGTATTCAAGCCAACAAACAGCGATGTCAATTGTTGCTGTAGTGAAATGATGCAATATGTTTTATTTGTCTATAGTACATCATCTGATTTTAATCTGCTGGACGCATATGCTAGAAAGAGGCCTTTCAAAAGTGAATGTGGTTGACCAAAATTGACCAGAATTTACGGAAATTCTAAATTGTTTAAATTTAAAGGGGAAACACTTGAAGAAGTGGACCTAGATGACTGTAAATGCTGTTCATATTTGTTTAAAGGTAATGATAGCCTTATTATTGTTTTGCGCAAGACAATGCTTTAAACAAGGTTATTAATAATGAATAAAAGCGTACCGAAGATAAGTTCACTATCATGAACACCAGCTTCTATTATGGCCTTAGACACGTCATTAAGGGTTTGGAAATTGTCTCTTATCACGTAAAATTTCTTGTCTCTTCTTTCCCTTGCTTTAGATTGTCCATCCTCCCCTTGGCCAACTGGCGAATCAGACATTTTCTATCAAGAAATCAATTGAAAGCTCTTTATTATTGCTTATTATTTATAACACACACTATCCGTAAGATATAACATAAATACATGAGAAGATTTCTTGCTGGTATTAGTTACACATCCCTTTACTTCGCCCTGCAGTTTGCAATAATATGCTATTTATTTTGTAGCGCAGAAAATAATCAGTGTTGTCATTACGTTAATTCTCGTTTCAGACCTTTTATATGTCGCGTTGTGACCATATCGTATGAGATCTCTCATGAAGGCTAATGAGTTTGTCAATATAAATTCTTTGAATAGTTGGAATAAAACATTGGCTGAAGTAATTATATATTTTGGAACGGCTTCGTTATTTATAATGTCTTGAACTTTAACGACATTAGATATTATTACCACTCTGTGGTCTTAAATTAAGCAAAATAAATTAGCTAACACCAATATTTTTTGTAACATTCAACAAATACCTTATCTCCCTAGAATACAAACTGAAAATTTAAATGAACTTACAGTATTGCGATTTAACTCACAAATAGTCAAAAACGTTATATCACCAGTTCTAATGAATTAAGTTCTTACAACAGTGAAATGGTATTCGAAATAAAATCCCTCGTTAAAGCTGTTGATTTGCATGTAATGGACTGTAACGTGATAATATGACAACTGTCAACGGACCAGTGAAGTTATATATATTTCCTAAATGAACGATCGGTGTCACCGACATTGAATTTAAAGTAATGGACTGTCGACTGTTTAAGTGAAAGGGTGGTTCAGTATTACACACCTGAATGTATTACATACCTGTATGTTAATCAGTAAGTCTAATGTAGTTGCTCTATAATCTAAATCTTATTAGGAAACGCTATTCTACTTCCGTGATGAAAACCTAGGTCATTCCGTGCAATGAACAAAGCAAATCATATTTTTATACCTTCAGTGCTACTGCAGTCATGTCCTTAGTAATAAAATTAAAGTTTCGATGCGTTTGCACATGCCTTGATATAATATATAATGTTCTCGATGCAAATACCAATTTTCACCTACCTTCGAAACACCTGTCAGTATCTCTTTAGAAGACACACCTTGCTTGGAATTCTTAGGTATAAATGGCTTCTAAATTAGCCTTACACTAGCAATCAAGTATTATATGTTCCTCGTTGGTTACACAGTTAAAATACATATTATCTCCCTTTCTGAAACTTGTGTCGTGTTTATTTGGAGTAAAGTCCCCTGTGATACTATGACCGAATTGAATACCGCATTGTGTTTACTTGTTACTATGATTATTCAGCTTTAAAGAATTAATACGTTAAAACTGACTTCTCAATATATATTGCCTTGATCGGCATAGCATCACACAACACTGATATACAACTTTACTTAGGGGATAGTTTCTTTGGATTATTTATACAATAATGCTTCGATCTCAATGAAGATAATAAGACACTCTGTGATCCACAATTTGGAATCATGGGAAAAAATATAAAATTGAGGTCTCTAATACCTTAGACCCCTTACAAATATAAACAAGTAAGTACAAAATCTCTATATGCACCACGTCCCTGATAACGTACTCATTCACATGAACAATTGATATCTATCTATGAATCACTATCTTAAAAAGTATTACTATACTATTTAACCTGTTGATGGTAGCCTCCCTTATTATACAAACCATGTTCATCATTATGGTGGAAAATTTAATGTCGAATCAACATAGTTATTCCTACATTCAAGAGCACACGTGTTTGACATGACCTCCTGGCTAACATAGGGAGCTCTATATCATGGACAAAGCGATTTGGTAAAAAATTAAAGACAAATGTTTCAACGACTTCAGCTAAAGTAAACCTAGAGTAACAGGGACCCACCTTACTTGTAATATGACTGCACTAAGAGAGATTTACCGAACACTCTAGCACAAACAATACCTAAGAAACTAGATTTAAAACTAAATTTTGACAAGTCTTTGAAATATGAAAGATAGGTTGCAGATACTTATTTTACAACACGATGAAGATTATATCACGATGCAGCCCCTCGTCAATCTTTATTTTTCTAGGGAGTACCCAAAATGAAGTTATTAGCTAAACCCAAAACCTAAACCATAGGCATTAAATGAAGAAATGTACGTGACGTTGAGCTTCGTTTGTAGAAAGGGTGTAATACTAACAGAAGAAGTATCAATTTGATGATTCTAGCATGAAAGATGCTTTAGAATTCAATCTCAGACACAAAATTTATGCCAAGTTAGTGTAGAGTACGACATGGGTCCTAACAACCTACCTAACACAATGAAGGTCAAGAGCTCTTCAAGAGGCATTGCATCGTTTCGTCAGGTTTCCGATGGGAAACTACGTACATATCATACAATAAATTTATATAATCATTAGTTAACCATAAATGTTGTTAGACACAATGATCTAATTTGCAAAATCTAGCATGGACAATGCATGAGACATAAATTAAAACACAAATTGTTTTCTCTAGTCATTGGGGCGTCCAACGTGTATGATAGTGACTTACTTGCAGTGCTAATCAAGATGAGTTCCCTCACCAAATTCGTTAGCTACATATATAACAGTATGTATACAGTATGCAGAAACACGTGCGACCATTAATAAAATGTAAAACCTAACGATAAATAGGGAAACAAATACACATACATATGCAAACACAGCCCTATTTTCCCCCTCTCCTGGAAGTAGGTACTATGACGCCACCCTTCAAACTGTTGCTTAAGACCTAGGAAATAATAGCAGTTGAGATCATTGGAGACGATATTTATATATATACTTTGATATATTCGGATGTCGACGCCAGCTCTAACGACCCGCATAGTGCAATAAATCTTCTCCATTGCGAAGATACGTGATAAAACGTAGATTAAAATTATATAAGCAATGTATATTTATTCAAACTATCGATTATTTAAGTGCCCTTTTGTCCACTGAAAACTAAAGCTGAGGCAGATATCGTTAAGCTCTGCTCCAGAAAATCAGGTACTTCTTCTGCAAAAGGACTCTGAGGGTTTTGAATACAACTTCGTCATAATTGACACATAGTAATAAAGGTGCCTCTGGAATGTTGTGCACATTCCCGATGGCATTGTCTACAATTTCTCTATTATTAATTAATTGCCATCTCTGAAGCTATGGTTAAATGATTTATACAGTTTGAATATTTACTGAAATCCAGACATTATGTGTTTTAATTGAGGTAAAAAATTAAGAGCTGTGTATTTTTAATATTAAATTGCAAAATATCAAATTAAAAGTGGAGATACATTTTCAAACAATTATATATATTATCGCATTATTCATTTGCAATCTGTGAACACTTTCTTATGGTCACAATATAGTCTATCAGGCAAGGAGAATTTGAAGCTTTAATCATATAAAACAAAACCTGTGGAAGATTTAAACTGTGTTTAATATTATTTTTGTTTCCTTAAACTGAAAAAATTCATAGAAGAGTGATAAAACAAAACGTAAGGGTACAAAATGATGTAACAAAATGGTGCCTTGTAACCTTCGTCTGTGTGCCATACTATAATTTGCCACAGAAAACGCTTTTCATAATGTCACAGCATAAATTGGGTAGCAATGAACAGCGAAGTTTCAAATTTTGAAACTAGTATTGAAACTCAAAGACTTTTTTGACCGAATATAGAATAATCTCGTCAACAAAAGACCGCTCCGGTGGCTTAGTGGTCAGAGCTTCCGCCTTGGTTACAGAAAGTCACGGATTTGAACCCCGGCCGAGTCATACCAAAGACATAAAATGGTAATAACAGCTGCTTCACTAAGCGCTCAGTATTAAAAGGTTAGTGCTGGGACTGGTTGGCCTGGTGTCAGAATAATGTGACTGGGTAGGACACCATGCTGTATATCGCGGCATGATGCCTCTGTGCTAGACATCGCCATAAACTTCCACACTGCAGACATGGTAGCGACATGACTGAGAAATTGTTAAAGCTACGTTAAGAATCCAAATCACACACACACACACACACACGTTAAGAAAAGCATTTGGGCATTGCTTATATCTTACGTGGGTTGTCCACACATATTTAACCGGAAGCAGGTATGAGTAAATTACATGAGTCTTAAAGAATGGAAACCATGTACTGTCTACTTACCCTACAACTTGGGGTCCGGTTGTTATAATGCTCCTTTGCTTACAAACTGAATATTAAAGATGAGCAAGAAGTAAAATCATATGTGTCCTTGAAGTACCTCTAGCCCACTATATTGAAAGAACGGTCACAGTGCTATGTGTTTTTTGTTTTCACACGATTCTGTAACTTGGCACGCCACATATACTCACCTGGAGTTTTGTTCAAATATCAGGTGGTGAACATAAGCTTACCTGATATACTACAATAGTTTGCACTGGGGCTGTGCAGATAATATCTTTAGAGGTCTACAGGACCGATATACCTATTGAAATAAAGCAAACATCACAAAAACGTACTTGTATCGATTTTAGTGAAATTAAAATTCTTGCCCAAACGTTATACGTCTTTTTCGCTCGACATGACCTAAGTCGTTTAATTTATAAGTGCATTGATTGCATAACAGTGAGTGGGTAGTAAATATTGTTCATTACCGGAGTGGAGTGTAATGAAATACAAGTTACGGACAGAAATCCTTCTGTTTCTCTCCATCTGTCGTTGTGTCTGTCTGTCTTTCTCTTTCCTGCTGTTTGTCTGAATGTCTGTCTCTTTATATATATATATATATATATATATATATATATATATATATATATATATATATATATAGTGTCTTGCATGGGTGACAGAAGTTCTTATGAAACCTATAGTATCATTAAGAATCTTGGGTGATACAAAATGGATTCGGTTCTCTAAATTTTAATGTAGTTACTGTATTTATTGGACGATACATATCTTAATTCACTGCAATATTTTCGTGAAAGACACCATCTTCTATAGCTCAGTAGATAAAGTTTTGAGGTAACAAGTCTTTTTTGTCTTCTCTTAGTTCAAATGTGGCCTTCTATAGAATATTTTCTTTCCTTTCCATATTCAATCCATTTTGTATGATAAGATTAAAGTATTCCTATCACATGATTTTAATTTCGAACAAACATTTCAGATTTAGTTCAACCTAGCAACGATACTTTACATCCAAATTCGATCATTTTCCTTTATCTTACCAAATCTTTCCTGGTCATATATGTTATTATAATACTATTTTGCAGTGTGTTTTAGTACCCGGGATGACAAAAAATGTCAAATCTGACCAAGAATGATTCAGTTTTCTTCTCTTTAGAAAACGGTGAAATAAAAATGAAAAGAAAACATTTAAATCATCCAAAAAGCCTAACTATAGCCAAAGTAAAATGCATTTATTGTCAAACCGCCACACAAAATGTAGTTACGCTTTCCGGAAACAAGTCTCTTGTAAATCATATCAGTAATTAACCTCTCGACAGAACGAATACAGTGCTACTAAACAAGATTATCTCGTGCTGTATTGTTAAAGATTTTTGCTCAATGTGTGCACAAAGCACACGTGCCACTAGCAAGAGAAATGGTTATTTTACACAAACCACGTGACGCTGGGTAGAGAAATAGTTACTTGGCACAAAACACACGTGACTCTGGCAAAACAAATGGCTATTGGTACACCGATGCACTTGATATTCTGTATGGTCTATTTTTTGTTTTCTATTACGTTTCGTCAGGATCAGATATTGTTTAGGTATTTCAGTTTGTTAATTTATCCAGTTTACTGCTTCTATACATTCAGAACATATAACATTCAGCACCTGTTATTAATTTCCTTCTTCTGATCTGGGTCATTTGTATATTCTTTATATATAAGCTGAAGCAACAAATTTATAGCCTTCATTCACTTGTACATTTTCTATATCACTGGAAGCACTGTGACGAGAATAAGAAATATAAGTCACAAGAAAACTAAAGTTTTATTGGTATATTTTCGACAACAAAGCATTGCTTACATTATATGGAATGGATAAATGCCAAGCTTGATTAGAGGCGTCCACAAGCATTCATAAATACAGTTTCATGAAGTTGTTCAATCGTATTGTCATTGCTCTCTTTAATTTATTTTGCCGATTTAATCTATAAACTGCAAGGGTATTTGCTCTTGCATTCTTATTTTTCGATTTGGATCTCGATTTTAAAAAAATAAAAAATTAGATTTATCATCCTAATCTTACAATACGTCCCAATACCCGGCCCTAACCAACGACATAATTGCTTTAGACGACCAGACTTTTAGAACACTGCTTTTACTGTAAATATTCAACTGCTCTACAGGGATTGTTTAAGCTAATTCCTCTCTCTTTTTAACACAAACTATCGGTGCTCACAAATGCTTATAATCTATTTCAGCATGAAATGCAATTACTTATTATGTGCTCACCAACCATATTCAAACAAAAAACCTCAGAAAAGGAGAGCTGT